>JARHVA010005607.1:260000-550000 GCA_037957365.1 Torreya grandis | reverse complement strand
TCCTCCAATTCTCTCAATTTATTCATTTTGACTTCCTTTGCATCACTTTATAGAAGTTCTAATTGGTGTCTAAGCTCCAAAGCTGGAAGCTCCAATGAGATAGGCCACCTTGATTCTCTTCCATAAACTAGGAGATAAGGTGAATGACCAATGGCCTTCTTAGGGATTATCCTATCAACCCATAAATCAATCTTCAACTTTGTATACCAAGATCTCTGATTATCTTCCATTGTTCTTTTGATAATCCAAATCAAGTTCTTGTTAGTAGACTCAAATAGTCCATTACCTTATGGATAGTAATTTGATGAAGACATCAAATAAATAACATGTTCAAGAGTCCATTCACATACATTTGTACTAATAAATTCCAAATCATTATCAGATATTATAGTAGAAGGTGCTCCAAAATGAGTGACTAGACTCTCATAGAATTCAAGCATGGAGTTCTCATTTGTCTATTTCAAAGGCACTGCTTCTACCCACCTGGTGAAATAGTCCATAGCTATCAAGACCCAATTATGATCAGCACTAGATATAGGATGGATCATCCCAATGAAGTCTAAATCCCATTGCATGAAAGGCTGCTCAAGCTGAATTGGCTTTAGTGACATAGTAGTTAGTCTCTATTTTCCTACAAACATTACACACTTTGTATATTTCCTAACCCATGCATGTACATCTCTAAATAAACTAGGTCAAAAATAACTATCTCTAATTATTTTTTCCACTGTGGTCTTGGATGCAAAATGAACTCCATAAGGACTATCATGAAATTGCTCAAAAAGCTTGTCAAATTGACTAGTTTCAACACACCTTAAAAACATACCTCCAATGTATTTTTTGAAAATCACTCCAATAAAAATGTATGGTACTAATTACACATCCTAAATTGACTTCTTTTTGATGCATTCATACCCCTTGAACACTCTCTAATTTGAAGAAATCTAGTAATTTTGTGTCCATCTTGTAGGATGTGTATTTTCAGCTTCATGCTGAGTGTCTTGAATTGTCAAAATTATTTCTTTTTGTTCTTTCACATTTTATACAAGATGTTTGTATAATATTTTACCTCAGACCATATTTGTAACCTTGAATTCAATTTCATATTCCATGCACTTTGTAGACACCGCAAACGTGTCTGCACCTTGGTTCTCCCCCTTATCCACCTCAAACCCCTATCCTAACCCTTGGCCTCCATTTGATTAAAATAACCTAAGTATTTTAATCAAGTGGCCCCATTTCCACCCTACCCTTGCCACCTTGGATCCTCCCTTGAATCCCTCCACCTTCCCCCTAGCATTTATTAGGCCAAATCTCTCCATTATATCCCCCCACGCCCATTTTGGCATCCTCGTGACCGTTCTTCCCATGACCCCTCGCCCGGCGGCGTGCAAGAATGGGCAGAGGCTATTTTTAGCCTCTGTGCCCATCCTGCGACCGCCGACGTCGGTGACCCTTCGGCCGACGTCGGCAAAACTGCCAGCATCGGCAGCCTTCATTATCCCTTTCTGCATCCGTTGCAGCGCCCTGGACCCTTGAGCTCGAAAACAGACTTCTCTTGGTGCTTTGGCTTTCGTCTCTCCTCTGTCTTGACCTCGTGCAACAGCAGCAACAGGTGAAAAGGCTCTGGATTAGGTATTCTCTTCTTGCAACAAGTCTTCCGTGGCTCCAACAACAGCACCTCCTTTCTTCAGTCAGCAAAAGGTAAGCAAAGTCTGGTGTTTTATTTCATTTATTTAGTTTTCAGTAATCTATCCTCTATTGTCTTCTGCTCCCTCTGTCCTTCCCCCTGAGAGGCTGCAAAGCCTTCTCAGGCCCTGTCCTCTGTGAATCCTCCTCTTCCCTGTCCCTCTTTTAATCCAATCACAGACAACTTCCTCATCCCTCTGCCAAGAAGACCTTGCATCAGGCACCCAACCAGAACCAGACCACTCCCCAGTCCATCCAAACTTGTCCCCGTTCAGTCTCAGACCCGTCCACAGTCCAGAAAGCAACCCAGACCCGACTACAGGCCACAACCCCGACCGACGCCGGTCACTTCCCCAACCGACGTCGGCAGGATAGCCGACGCCGGTAGATCAGCTAACCGACGCCGGCGACATTTCCGACCTCGGTGACTGTCTTCAGCCCAACAGCTCCTTCAGGTAATCATTTTGGTCTTTTCTTTCCTTTCTAATTTCTTTGTCACTTCTGTATTCTGGCATTCTGTCTTTTTATCAGTCACTTATCTTATCAAAATAGTGGGTTGACCTCCCTTAAGGAAGTTTTCACACTTCTGGGAACAAGCTTTTGCTTGGCAACCCACTGCCCATCCATCTAATGTTTTCTTTTCCAAGTTTTCTTCTTTGTAGGTGTCATTCCTCCACAGCCAAAGAGGAGTGCTCACAAGCGTCTGGATTTACGGTGCGCGATCTTTAGTCCAGGTACTTCCCAAGCCTTGTCCATTACTTTTTAGTTTCTTCTTTCTTTATGATCTGAAAAGCAAATTTTGAGTAGAAACATCTCTGGCACGACCGGTGGGACCCTAGGTTCCTCCTGGGTTCCTTTTCTTTTTCATTCATTTAGGTGCATTTAGGCTCCTTCCTTCTTGTCTCTTTCTTCTATTCCAAATGACACTATAAGCGGGACTAAAACGAACCTTTCTTCCTTGCATTCTAGACTAGTCTAAACATCATACTCTCAACCCTTTCTCAATCTTATCTTCATAACAATCATCACATTTTGACTTGGGCATTAAAACGTATTGCACTTTCATTTCTGCTTGTGCTTTCATTAGTCCACATCTAGTAACTTAGACGCATATTGAATAAACCGTAGACACTTGATGTTACACTACCGAATCACATGCACTAAAACACACATAAAACATACCTGAGACAAGGCCCGACTGGGATTTCATCCCCCAGCGGATACCTTACCCGTCCTGGTGACCCTACTTGGATTTCATCACCAAGGGGGAAGCCCACTCCATTCTCTGGCAGAGTCTAAACTCTAGGCGAGGTATATCTTGGCTAAGCGAGACCAGCTAACCACTGGAATCGTGAAGTGAGGGGAGCTTGATCCTTAGCACTAGGCCACGTACCAGACCCTAACACAGATCTTTGAGCACCTAAAACAACACCTGAAACCATCTTTAGACCGCCTTCTTCTAGGACCCATTTTTCAGCCAATCTCCCCAAACATTCATCTAAGGCATAAGCCACAGTTTCTAAGGTTAATTTCTAGGATTTATCGCTTAGGCTTGTCTGTCTCTCTCTATTTTCCTCTTCTCATCTGTTTGTTTGAGTGAGTGAGGACGCTTTCTTCATTTTTTTCCAAGAAACCTTTTGGTTCTCTAGAAAACACAGTCACCGACATCGGTTCTGTCACCGACGTCGGCCTCCGTCTCTTACTGGCATCGGTTATCTGATCGACGTCGGCTATCTTCCTTACCGACATCAGTTTTCAAACCGACGTCGGTATCTATCACTGTCCTTTTCTTTCAAAACCAGCAGCCTGAAACCTGTCCCTTCTCTGTCAAAAACTCCATTCTGGTTTTCTGAGACTGCAAGAACACAGTTTCTGGAACCAGGACTCTCTTCTTAACCACTTTAGCCAACAACCGCTTCCGTCTATCCCGTCCCTAGCAAGTCCTATCATGGAGTTCCACTCGGAGACTGAAAGAACTCCTACAGGACCGACCCCGACCCCGACCCCGACTCAAATTCCCATCATCCCTGAAGGGGACCGAGATTTCGAGAGATTCTTGGACCTCAACACCGCAGCCCTCCAAAACTATCTCGCGAGAAACCCAACGCGAGACCTTTCAGGTGACATGGTGACGACATCCACGCCATTCACCACCCAACCCTTTTTGACTCAGCCTTTTGTCTCAACTATTGACCCAACTATGGCCAATACGCAAAGTTTGGCCTCCCCATCTATTTTTAGACCGACCTTCATTGGGGTTCCATTACCCCCTCAACCGCCTGCAATTCAACCAAGTTCTACATCATATCAGAACTTGATTGTCTCGACCCCTCACACTCTTGCGCCCACAAATGTAGGCGTGCCAACCTATCTTTCTACTAGTGCCGCCATTCAACCACCTTTGGCGGTGCCCAGTCAACTTATACCTTCGACCTTCATAACGCAACCACCTTTAGCCTCCACTTCCGCCCCTGCGACTAGTCATCTGTACATTGTACAACCGACTATGTCACATGCCTCCTCTAGCCTCTTCCAAGCGCCTTACAACCTAGGGGGCGCTCAACCCGCCAATCCGTCAGTAGATCTTATCAAGATGCTGATGGATAAAATGTCCAGTCTCGAAGCCTCTATTTTCGGTTCAAGCAATACTTTGTCATATGAAAAAATTTGCAACGAGCCCATCCATCCTTCCGTCCCTATTCGACCATACCCTAACCATTGGGAGCTTCCTAAATTCACTCGCTTTCAGAGTAAGGAAGACCCACAACAACATCTACGGGCATTTAGACATGCCTGTTATCTCATTGCCCATGACGATGCATTGCTTTTACGCACGTTCCCTATGTCCCTTTCTGGCCCTGCCCTTGACTGGTATAGTTCTCTTGCCAGACACTCTATCTTTTCATTCATCCAACTCGCCCAACTATTTCTTGACCATTTCTCAATCAACATCACCAAACAAGTCTCAATCACAGACCTTTACTCCATCAGGCAATCTGACGATGAATCTATTGTCGACTTTGTCGCTCGTTGGAGGGGCCTGATCAACCAGCTCTCCTTCTCTTTGCCTCAACCCGAGCTCATCGAGCTCTTCTCTCGAGCATGTGCCAGACACATCTCTTCTACCTTGCGGATTCAGACATTCCACACTTTTGACGAAGCTTTCATCATGGCTCAAAAGCTCGAACTCCGCGCCCTTGAAGAAGATAAGGTCAAATTGCGTCATACCAACGCAAAATCTACCAATGGCCATTCTTCTTCCAGACCTTCTTCTTCTGCCAATTCCGAATCTAAAGGAGTGGCCAATACTGTGGTCGTTAGATCACCATCCTCGACGACAATGAATTATTCTCAAACTTCAACATCTCCAAGTATCACCAAACAATTCCAACAACGGTACATTCAGCGTTCTTACACTCCACTTGGAGAACCATACGCTTCCGTTTTGGAAAAACTTCTCAAGCAGGGGGTCCTCAATCTCCCTCCAATCCGACCACCTCAATTCGACCCTTCAAAAGCCATCCCTACATGGTATAGGGAGGCCGACTTCTGTCCCTTTCATCGCGTCCAAGGCCATGACATCGACAACTGCCGAACCTTCAAAAACATCGTCTAAGACATGATCGACAGGGGGGATCTTATTTTAGATAACCCGAATGCCCCTCCTAACCAACATATCGACATCTTCAAACCCCCTTTTCCAAATCATCCGCCTACTCAAAACAATGACCAGACTTCGACCAATGACCCTCAAGACCATGACATTCACACGATTAGCACTATCTTGCCTCTTGTCCTTGACCAACCTCTTCCATTAAAGGATGAGGAACCTTCTTCTCCTACTAGTCCTCCATCTACCTCTCTTGCATTGGAGGACGCTTTGACCACATCAACGCCATTAAGCCCATCTCCATCTGAAGACCCTACCTTGCCTACTCCTCAACTACAAGTAGAAGGCACGATCATCCATGCCCTCTACCCACTTGAGGAGCCACCCTCTCTTATTTCTTCTCCACCAAGAGAAGAACCAGTCTCTCCACCCATTTCAACCAAGGAAGACCCAGTCACGGTTTCCTCCTGCCCTTTGCCTGAGGTTGTTACATCTCTCTCACCTCCATCCACATCCAAACCCAAAACCATATCTAACCTCGCCTCGCACAACGGTGGCCCTCGACCCAAACACACGAAGACTACTAGACCACATCGGAGGATTCCTCCCCCACCTTCGTCATTACCTTCAATCTTGGGCCTGCATCCGTCCACTTTAATAGGAGTGCTTCCCACTCCCATCCTTCACAGAGGCAATTTGCCTCCATTACTCCCTCATCCCATCAGACATACATCTCCTCCGAACCCTCAACCAACGTCACCAATCCTCACTGCAATAAAACATCCCGACCCGTTAGCAGGTTCATATGCCTTGCTCTTACGGCAATTATTGCAGTCCTCTCGTATCGACCTCCTGCCTCTTAGACAATATCAATCTCTCAGACCTAAACCACCTTGGTTCAACCACACTTGCATTTGTGCGTATCATCACACGCCTGGACACGACACGGAGCATTGTCATGCCCTCAAGGTCGCCATTCGCCAATGTTTGGAGAATGACACCTCCCTTTTCAACCACATCATCAATAAACCTTCAACACCGCCTCACTCATCAACTCTCGGATCAAGGCCATCTTGGTTCGACAACTCTACGTTCTGCCACTATCATCACACTCCGGGACATGACACTGAGCGTTGTTGCGCTCTTAAAGCTGTCGTTCGTCAACACCGGAAAAAGGACACCCTTCTCACCAAGGATCCTCTTGACCACCTCTTCAACAAAACATCAACCTCGACTCATGCCTCTCCAACCTCATCACCTAAATCGGGATCTCCACGCTGGACTATGGTCCCTTTGCCGCCTTTGACCCCCTTATTCGACATTAACACCGTCCATCTGACCACTAAACCTCAACTGACCTTAACCAATCTTTCAAACATTCTCCCTGCCCGCTGGGGGAATTCATCCTTCATCCAAACCTCGACCAACTTTTCAACCCAGTCTCTACCACATATCAATCACTCATATCAATCACTCATCTCGACCAGGGGTCCATCGACCCAACCCCCGACCAATTATTCGACTAGTCTCAATCAAACTTCAACCAAATATCAATCAACCAGACCTCTCGACCAAACATTCAACCTTTTTCAACCAACCAACGACAATGTCAACCAACTTCACATCCATCAATCAACACCTGACCAATCTGGAAAGAGGCAAATTGGGGCAAGTTTGCTCCTAATTGACTCGGACCTTAACACACTAGCATGGCCCAGGGTCTTATTAGACCTTAAATCCCTTCTTTCTGTCTTGCGTCTTCGACCATTCTTCTGTTAGTCGAGTACTCATCTACTTGACATGTAACTTGAGCTCGTCCCTTGAGCAATCCTCATCCTCTTAATCCTCATCCCTTTCAACCTTATTCCCGTTTAACAAGTCCTCTACAACCCTTTTATGATGCATGGATGCTTTGTCCTAATAAAAGGGGCATCCTTGAACTTCTACAGTCTTGTCCGTGACTCAAATTTCTATCAATATATACAAATCAAGATGTCAAAACATATCCATGGTCACTAAATCAAGTCAAATCGAAAAGACAGACTGATCCCTCGAAGGACAGCTGTGCTATCATTGCTGTATTACTAGACTGATCCCTTGAAGGACAGCTAGGCCAACTTATCAAACATTATATCAAGCAAAAATATAGACCACTCCCTCGAAGGATGGCTATGACTAATCTTTCTACAAATAGCAACCTTTTCTTAGAAGCTTCCCGCATTGATCAGCTTCGCAAACTGACCATACATCAAAAGACATCTCTATGTAGGCTTCTCGCATCGATCAGCCTGCACCAAAAAAATTAAAAAAAAAAATAAAATAAATAAAAAATAAAAAAATAAAAAAAACGAGCCACGGACTTGGCTTGTAGCTGTCTCAGGGTCTCCTATAAAAAGGGACACGGTTATTCCTGCTCTTAAACTGGGTTACCCTATCCTCCTCCTATCACCTGTTCAAGGGACTTCGAGCTCACTTTAATGTCAAAGTGATTCGATTACCGTTCTAACACCATACTGGTCAACGATGTAATGCATAAATGGGGCTTTTGTTCTAATAACCCCTATCTATGCTTCCTTTTTGTCCTTGTCAATGAAAGAGCGATTTGCCTTTCATCTTTTCTCTACGCTTTGATCACATCAATTGTCGACTCATCTCAAACCCAAGCATTTTCGACACTTTCGCCACGACATCAGGCATCGCCTTGTCCTTTTCACATAGTTTCTATGGACACCAATACACATGGAAACTACCGACCAGACCCAATTTATGTTAAGCATAAACCAATACTTGCTGAAGCATAAATAGACTCTCCATTCATTTTTAGCATGCACCCATCGCGACTATGGAAACTTGCTAGGAATGAAAGACTCTCGACCAATTCTACATAATACACCATCTATAGCATCTTTTTATCCTCATCTTAGCCTCGTCATTTCAACACATGACCAATCTCATCATCAACCAATCTTCTCATTTTGTCCGAACTACATTGGTCTGAGGCCCTATGTCCAGGGCTATGTAGGCAGCACTCAGATACCACATCTTCTGAGGTTAGCTCGACCACCCCCGTTTGTTCGTCTCTATGATGGACAAACCTTCTCTTCTTTGACTCTTATCACACCCAACTTCGTCAACTTTGACCAAGACCTTTGACCAAGACCTTTGACCAAGACCAATCATCGACTTTGACCAAGACCAATCAATCCCTCTGACCCTTCCTCCCTTTTAGGGAGAACTACATCGGCCTGAGGCCCCTATGACAGGGGCTATGTAGGCAGCACTCAGTTGACATGGGGTCTTTTGGGGTTAGCTCGGCCGCATCCTTTCGTCCATCCATCCTCTTGACCACCGGACCATTGGAGATCATGCCTATCTCCTTCGACCTCGACCACTTCCAAGCCAATGTTGCCTTGGTTGTTTTTGCGTGTGTGCTATTCCACGACTGGTTAGCAGAATTGTCCGCAAACTTTTTTTGACCCTTCGCAAGTATAGGATCGTGAGCCAGTTGATCCCTACTACTTGTGGCTTTTTCGTGTTTCTAGGAGCACTTCCTGAGCCCTGGATACCTGGAACACGACGACCATTTGGAGCTTCAGCTTAGATTGAGTGACCCGATCAGCAGACGACTAAATGCTGGGGCCCGATTACTTCAATTTTGGCACTCCTTGACCCTCGACATGCGACAATTTGACCTGACCCTCTCGTGAAGTGGACTACGTGCAATCACGACTATGGCAGCGTTTTCACTCACTCTCTTCTATCCATTTCTCTGTCAAATTGACACTCGATCTTCGGTTCCCTTCTCTCGACTATCGCTTTGAGGGGGGAACACCTCATCCTTTTTCTGGGGCAACCAACTCCTGTTTTTGTCTTGCAGTTCGTCTAGAACAACCAACAAAACAAAAAGGGGCAAATGTAGACACCGCAAACGTGTCTGCACCTTGGTTCTCCCCCTTGTCCACCTCAAACCCCTATCCTAACCCTTGGCCTCCATTTGATTAAAATAACCTAAGTATTTTAATCAAGTGGCCCCCTTTCCACCCTACCCTTGCCACCTTGGATCCTCCCTTGAATCCCTCCACCTTCCCCCTAGCATTTATTAGGCCAAATCTCTCCATTATATCCCCCCAAGCCCATTTTGGCATCCTCGTGACCGTTCTTCCCATGACCCCTCGCCCGGCGGCGTGCAAGAATGGGCAGAGGCTATTTTTAGCCTCTGTGCCCATCCTGCGACCGCCGACGTCGGCGACCCTTCGGCCGACGTCGGCAAAACTGCCGGCGTCGGCAGCCTTCATTATCCCTTTCTGCATCCGTTGCAGCGCCCTGGACCCTTGAGCTCAAAAACAGACTTCTCTTGGCGCTTTAGCTTTCGTCTCTCCTCTGTCTTGACCTCGTGCAACAGCAGCAACAGGTGAAAAGGCTCTGGATTAGGTATTCTCTTCTTGCAACAAGTCTTCCGTGGCTCCAACAACAGCACCTCCTTTCTTCAGTCAGCAAAAGGTAAGCAAATTCTGGTGTTTTATTTCATTTATTTAGTTTTTAGTAATCTATCCTCTATTGTCTTCTGCTCCCTCTGTCCTTCCCCCTGAGAGGCTGCAAAGCCTTCTCAGGCCCTGTCCTCTGTGAATCCTCCTCTTCCCTGTCCCTCTTTTAATCCAATCACAGACAACTTCCTCATCCCTCTGCCAAGAAGACCTTGCATCAGGCACCCAACCAGAACCAGACCACTCCCCAGTCCATCCAAACTTGTCCCCGTTCAGTCTCAGACCCGTCCACAGTCCAGAAAGCAACCCAGACCCGACTACAGGCCACAACCCCGACCGACGCCGGTCACTTCCCCAACCGACGTCGGCAGGATAGCCGACGCCGGTAGATCAGCTAACCGACGCCGGTGACATTTCCGACCTCGGTGACTGTCTTCAGCCCAACAGCTCCTTCAGGTAATCATTTTGGTCTTTTCTTTCCTTTCTAATTTCTTTGTCACTTCTGTATTCTGGCATTCTGTCTTTTTATCAGTCACTTATCTTATCAAAATAGTGGGTTGACCTCCCTTAAGGAAGTTTTCACACTTCTGGGAACAAGCTTTTGCTTGGCAACCCACTGCCCATCCATCTAACATTTTCTTGTCCAAGTTTTCTTCTTTGCAGGTGTCATTCCTCCACAGCCAAAGAGGAGTGCTCACAAGCGTCTGGATTTACGGTGCGCGATCTTTAGTCCAGGTACTTCCCAAGCCTTGTCCATTACTTTTTAGTTTCTTCTTTCTTTATGATCTGAAAAGCAAATTTTGAGTAGAAACACACTTAGTGACCCATCCAACTCTCTTTTCACTTAAATCTCTATTGAGGATGAAATCCTTTACACTTGGATGAGATACCATTAGTATAATCTTATTATTTGAAACCAAACATGTAAATTTTTCATACCTCTTATAATAAAAAGAACATGTTTTTCTAAAAAATAATTCCTTTCTTCATAACCTTCTAAATCTTGACTAAATAAGGCAATGGGTTGTTCTAAACCTTCATCATTTTGTTGTATAAGCATGGCTAAAATAGTACTAGAAGTAGAGAAAGCATACAAGAAGAAATACTTACTAAAATCTAGATTGATTAAGGTAGGATCTTGATTGATTAATTTTTTGATAGATTCAAAACTCCTTTTATCTTCTTTACTCCAATTTAACTCTTGATGTTTCCTTAGCATTTGAGTAAGTGGCTTTACTAGTTCTGTAAAACCAAGAATGAATCTTTTGATAAAGTTTATCTTACCCAAGAAGCTCTACAATACTTTCATGTGTTTATGAAATGATAGATAAATTATTGCCTCTATCCTCTCTGGATCAATGAAAAGACCAACTATGGACACCACATGCCCAAGAAGTCTCCCCTCATGCACTGAAAAAATGCATTTCTTTGGATTCAATGAGACTCCTCTACATCTATCAAAAATAATCCTAAAGTGTGTTGGATGATCATTAGGATTCTTTAAAAATACCATAATATCATCAAGATATATTAAAACCATTTCAATCAAAATACCATCAAAATAAACATCCATTACCATTTGGAATGTAGCTCCAGCATTGGAGAGTCCAAAAAGCATCTTCTTGTAAGCAAAAGTACCCCATTTGGTGGTAAAAATTGTTTTATACTGATATTTCTCTTTCACCAATATCTGGTTGTATCTTGAGTATCCATCTAGTAAAGAGAACCTATATTAACCTTATACTCTCTACAAGATTTGATCCATGGAAGGAAGTGGATAGTGGTTCTTTAATGATACTCTATTCAAATCTCTAAAATCTACACAAAGTCTTATCTCTCCAATTTTATTTCTTATTAGCACAAGATTTTATACCCATGTTGAATGTTTTATATGAAAAATAATACCTAATTTAATCAACTTTATAAGCTCTTTCTTCATGAGAATTTCAACCTTGGGGTTGATAGGCCTTTGCTTTTGTCTTACCGGTTTTGCATCCTATTCCAATTCAATAGTATGTCGTACCAATCTAGGATCAAAACCTTTCAAATCATGGTAGTCCCAAGAAAATACATCCATGAATTCTTGACATAATGAAAAGAAAGCTATTCTCTCAGAATAAATATTAACTTTACCTAGCTTGAGTTGCTTACCTTTAGCTATGCTAATTGGCTCATAATGCTCTTTCTTGAAAGAAATACTCACTTTGTCTTTCCTTAGCTAATCATATTCATTGAAAATTATTTCTAAAATCACCAAACCTTTTGGCATCTTGTTTGATTTCAATTACACAATCTGATTTTCATATTGATCTTGTAATTTATCATGATTTCTTTGGTAAAACTCTGCTTCCTTCTGTAGAAAATACACTATTTGCTTATCATAATAAAAAGCTTGCCAACTTACATAATTATTTAGAACTAAAGGCCTTCATACAACCTTGATTTGGGTTTGATTTTTATTATCCTTAATCAATTCCACAATATCATACTATGCTCCTATGGTAGCAAGTCTATTAGCATGCTCATTTGTTCCTCTAAGAATGGAGCAAATGCTAAATGCAAGGAAATCTTCCATGAGATCCCAAACTCTATGTTTTTAGACCTTCAAAAGAGTATTCTTTTTTTCACTTAAACCTCTAACTTGATGGACTACTAACTCACTATCACCTTTCACCTACAAGAGCTTAATATCCCTCTTTCTAGACCACTAGAGACCATAAATAAGAGATTCATATTCTGTAGTATTGGAAGTATAAATAAATTTGAATCTAAAATAAGAATAATACCTTTGATTTTTTTATGAAACTAACATTACACTAACCCATCTTCCATTATTATTTTTTGGATCCATCAAAGAATAGATTCCAAACTCCTTGATCCTGCATTAAGGTAGTGAGACTAGATAAATCACCCTCTTCGTGCATACAGTAGACTCCAAAACCAACATATTTAATACTTTTATAGGGATCATGTCCATTATTTTTATCATCCCACTCATCTAGGAGAAGATATAGTATAGCCTTAAGAGGCTTAGAAGGCTCTTTCTCAATGATTTTATCATCTTCTTTTGAAATACTGCAATTCACATTTGACATATTTGGCATATATGGCTCAAGATGAAATCTGGAAATAGGCTCAGATATTATGGTTAATTTGGTTAGATACTTGGTTATAAAAACCATGTATGACCAATCTGAGGAAAGGTAACCTCCTATTTTGGTAATGAAATCTCTAAATAGGCATAGTGCAAAATATGGAGGTAGATCAACAACAACATCCTATAAAAAGGTGAAATTTGGACAAACAGTGAGTATGATTTTTAGATCTTTCAACACACCTACAGTCTTGGGAGGAGACCCATATAATTTCAAGACACCTTTCTCATGGTATTCATACTATGATCCTAATTTATCAACTATTGATTTGGGTATGATATAAGTACTAACCCCACTATCAATCATATAGTTATGAATAAGACAATCTCCAATGATAACAAAAAGGTAAAATGGAGGAGGCTTAGTCACCTTAAGAGGTTGAGACTAAAAAAATATATTAGAATTAGTCAGGATAATACTTATTCTTTCTTTTCTAGATGGTTTATCATGGATAGTGAGCTTTGAAAGTTCCTCTTGCAAGTACTCATTTTATCCTAGGATTAGTAGAGTATCCCACATTGAAATTGATACTGAAGTCTTATTCATATGATCCACAATACTTAATGGAGAATTAGCCTCCTTTGAATATAATTTAGGAGTAACAAGAACTCCTAAATATTGTGTGAATTGAGGTATGTAAGGCCCTTCCACGTTCTTGTCTTTTTGATCTTGAGCTTTCTAATTTAAATTTTTTTGAGGTAGCTCATGAGTTGTTGTCTTTTGTTGTGGTTGAGAAGAAGAAGGGTCTAACCTATCAGTCCCTAAACCTTAACCAATTTCACTTTTATTGGATATGGTATGGGTTATAAAAAAATTATCAATATTAGGTAAATCTTGACTTTTATTTACAACCAAGTACTCAAAAAAATTCTCACCTTCCTGGAAGTTCACAAATGTAGTTTCAGTAGGTGCCTTACCACTTCTTTCTCCTTATTGATTTAACACTTATGATTTAATAAATGAAGGAATGTCTCCATGAGAAAGAGAAGCTTCCTTATTTTGAGAAGGTGGGTGGTTTTCAAATGAAGTAAGAAATAAACTTTGTTGCATAAAAAATTGATGTGATCTCTCACTAGTTGGAGCCATTTCTAGGTTATTTGCTTGATCCCATTGATTGTTCCATTGTCCTTATTGAGCATAATTGATCTAAGTTGGCATAATATCTCTAGAATTTCTTGGAACATTAGGATTATACTATCTTGATTGATAATTCTTCCCTCATCCTTGCTTATTGGATTGATAGGATGGCCTATTGGGCTGATAATTCTCATTAGTATTTTAACATGGCTTTTATGGTAGAGCTTATTGCCTCTCTATTAAAACCAAATTATTGGTTTGAGATTTAATAAGACTCTCTATATTCCCTAATCTATCAGTTTGATCACCTTTTTTTTGATGAAACTTTGATGACTCTAGAATTGGAGCAATAGTTGGAGTAGGAGGATGGATCTCTAGAAAAAGAGGCATTGATGGCCTTGGAGATAGCTTGCTTCTTATATAAGGTAATTTTTATCCTTGATTTCAACTTCAAAATCTTTAGGTAAAGTTTTGCCTCCCATGGATTGAATCATGACAACAAAATTTGAATTGAGAGCCTTCAGATAGTATTAAAAAGTAATGTTGGGTGTAGGCTTGATCACTGCAAGAATTCTATCCCAAGTCTTCTAGAATCTATAGTTGAAATCCACCATGAATTCATCATTAAATCTTTTAATTATTTTAATTTTATTCAAAAGTGAAAGATGATCACTTTTGTCTTTAAAATATTTTCACAAAATTTCTCCAAATTCATCCCAGTTGTTGATTGATGTAGGATCCAAACCTCTATACCACTAAAATGCCTTCCCTTTGAAATAAGTTTCCAACAACCTCATTGCTACATTTTCCTATGTCACATGATGAAATGAACAAAGATTATAAATACCTATAATATGTTCTATAAGAGTTTTTGGGTTTTCTCCTATGAAATAAGGAAGAGCCTTTAGATAAAAAATTAGAATATCATCCCATTAATTGAGATTTAAAGGACTACCACCATTGAATACAACAAAAACATATCTTCTAAGAACAACCATTTGAGGTATAGGATTTAAAAAACATTAGACTAAAAAATATTGGCTTAGCTAGGAGGATTTTTTGCAATAATAGATGAAACAAAAGGCATAGGATTTGGATTTGACTGAGAGGCTTTCTTATTTTTTGCTGATTGGAAAGATAACTTAGAGAAATCTGTTTCTTTCCCTTTTGCATAGGATCTTGTGACAACTCTTGGTGGCATGAAAATTATATAAATCTAAAAATGAAAATATATAAATAAATAATATACTTAGATACATAGATAATAATTTAAAAGTGTGGATAAGTATTCCTACAAGGCATGCCAAAAATTGTTATCACTCTGGAATGCACCCTGCTTGAAGATGTGTAAAATATACACTCACTCCAACTGATACAATTGGAACTTATCAAAGTTTGGGTGATTCTATATTGAGAAGAACCTCCATAGAGGGTTGGTTCCCTTAAGGTTTATTAATTAAATCTAATTTTCTATGATTTTGAGATGAAAAGGGGATGGAAAAATTGAAAGGAAATTTTGTCTAATTGGGTGATGCACCTGAATTGTTTATATCCTCTAGAAGATACTAAAACTAACACACACATGTGAATCAATAAAATTCCTATATTTCCCTTAAGCATACATATTTTAGATGAAGGATTAATAAAACTTTAGATTACCAAATTCCTTTTTAACTTCTTCAAATGACCTATAGAAGGTGAGATAGAAAGTAATAGGTGAGGAATGGACCTGCCAAAAGGAGATATAATCTCATTGATATACTAATACACAATCAATTACACTCTATTATCTACCAAAACTCATGCAAAATAAAATCTTCCTTTATTGATGTATGTTTGAGATTACAATTTCTACTTCAGCTCAAGGAATAATGAAAAATATCTTCAAAAAAGCCAATATATATGTTTCCAAACCTAACTACAGCTAATGTGGCATTGAAAAGGGAGAAGGCTTAGTCTAGGTTGACTAAATCCTTTTACAATGTTTAAACAATTCATTAAAATCTTCAAACTCCACCAAACATGTATGGATCTTCATCCTTGGCATAGGAAAAAGGTGGTGGGGCCCATTTGACAAGTCCATTCTTCTCCATGCATGATGCTACACCAAAATACAAAAATTAACTTTACTTAAAATGTTAAAAAATGACATGAAACATAAAAATGTCCTCTTTTTTATGGGAATCAAGAGTGGATGTGGCACTTGACAATTAGTCAACTAGAGCTCAAAACTAGTCAACCCCAATTAGCCTTCCCTTGTATGAAAAGATACACCAAAACTTGGATGTATAAATCCACTTGAATTTTATTTGGAATTGATTGAAATTCTTGGATGACAAGTTAACCGAGAATAGATACATGACTTATCAACTAGTCAATTAAAGTGCAAGACTAGTAAACTCTAACTCACTCTGCCTTGCATGAAAAGGGACCTTTGAAGAATGAGATGAACATGAAATCTCCATGGAACATCATGAAAGTGGAATTGAAACTCAAAATGGAACTCCTTGAATAGCCATGTAATGCTAAACTCAAACTTGACATTTGACCAATTAGGCCTATTAGACCAAATAAGCCTAAGAGCTACTCTGTGCACTGGACACCATTAAACCTACAATAAGAAGCCATGAAAACTGAAAAAACCATGAATTATACCTGGAAAAACTTTATTCATCATCAAATATGTGATTTTGATGTGATTTTTTTTGCCATTCAGTCAATAGGGTTGACTAGGCTTATTTTGCTCCATTTTCTAGCAAACTAGCCATTTTAATCAAGATGATATGAACACTTCTGGGATGATTTTTGATTAATTGAGTATTTGAGGATGAATAAAAATTATTAGGCTTTGAGCTTCATTGATTATATTCCTTTGAAGTGCCTTGTAATTCACTTTACATGCTTTTTTCCATAAAAACATGATTTCTACCCTCATCTATACAACTCCATGCATTAAAATGAAATTTATGGAATCATCTATAAGTTTAATTGATTTTTGAAATTTTTTTGTGTTTATCCATGATGATTTGATGGCAATAAAATCCACTTTTATCAAAACTAGTTTTTTAGGGGTTTATCAGGGTTTCAAAGTTGAATCTTCAAACTAATGATTCATGAAGTACATACCTCCAAATCCCAAACCATTTCCATTTATTTGTTTAGCTCAATTTATCCTTCAAGATTTTGGAAAACTCCTCTACCCCTATTTTCAAGCACATCAAGACCCTCAACCAAAGAATTTCTAGGCTTAAATGATTGTGTTCTACTATTGTAGATGAATATTGATCAAGCTTGAGCATGATTAGAGGTCAATCCATCTTCAAAAGATGCATAAAGACCATATAGAGAAAATGAAAACCCAATTTATCTCCTTGCATCCATTTGATCTCTTTATGCAAGATTTTAGGCCTCCTACATTCATATTCCATACTCTTCATCGTGTACCATTATCCTTATGAGGCGTATGTTGTATGTATGCTTTATTGAGCCCCAAAATGATGTTTTAAACCTCATCAACATAAATTATTCTCACAAAGTTATTTATGATGGATATGAAACCCTCATTAGTCTATTTGTGGAATCAACCTCTTCCTAGAGCTTAAATATAGGTTTGTAACTATAGATTTCTCATGACTAACAAGTTAATTCATAGAGACCTTTCCTTATGATCCTTGATGAATAAATATCCTTGATTTCATTGTGACATCTCTTATAAAATGAACCTCTTGGATCAATCCTATTCACAACCTTTCATTAGGTACTTGACTTCCCTAAGCTTGTTTGTATAGAAAGATGACTATAAAATCTTAATCTCTTCAAGTATATGACTATCACTAGGTGCATGGAATCCTCAAATTGCCCTTGATTTTTTAATCCCATTCCATCATACTTAACATATGACTTGGTCTAAGATCAAGAAAACCATTGCATATCACTACATTCCTATTGACCCCTGCCACCCTAGAGGTATGGCTATAGGTCTCTCTCATACTCTTCTAGGTCCCTTTAGGCTCCCTTTGAATGACCCCTACATTGGGCTTAATATCCATTTATATTCTTGAATTAATGATGATAGGCCTCTTAGGGTATCAAAAACCCTTCTTGGAATAAAACGTTCCTTTACCAAGCATGACTGTATGTAATGCTTTCCTATCCCCTGTACAGACTTAAAACATGGTTGAAAGTGTTTGGAGGGTGTGAACAAAGATAGGACCTCAATAATTGCCATATATTATCATGACACTTTAATACTTGATTAATAACCACTTGGGAACCCTTAAAGGTCTTAATGGAGCATCATCACCCACCTGGCTATATGTATCCCTTCTTAGGTTAATTTTAGATGACTATAGGATAAAATTTGGGACTATAGGTCAATTTTGAAAACCCTTAGCTTTTTAGATTGAAAGTGTCCTATACTCATTGCACTTCATGCTAGATTACCAAAATCAATTTCATGGCTATCACTTAAAATTCAAAATATCTCCTTCAAATAAACTATCCTCTATCACTTCACTACCCATGTATGGATATAACATGATCTTTAGGAAGGTCTATGGGGTTTTAAAGAAGAAACAAGAATCCTTTGATTGAGCTATCAATTATGATGACCATTCTAATCAAAACTCCTTTACCTTCAAATAAACATTTCAAAACCCTCTCAAGAGTGTCCTAGTTGTAAATGACTTCTCGTAGTGACTGTAGGTCACTGTCTTAAGCTTTCTATAGATGTTTTCTTCCTTTAGGCCTATCTTGAAACTTGGATGCTTTTTTCCTCCTTTGAAACTTCATGAGATCAATCCCAAATGCTATTAATTGTTCTTTGAACCTCAAAAGGTTGATTAAGACTCATTTTGGGATAAGGAACTTGAAGGTAATAAAACTACCTATAGGTCTTGATTAGGCATCTTTTAGGTTAACATATTGTAGTGACATCTATTCCCTTTATGACTCATCAAGTTATTTTAAAACTTGAACTATCCCCTTGATGCTAAAACATGTAAAATTCAACTTTTCATTCTTAGTCACAAACCCCTATTAGCACTTGCCTACCTATATCATTTGTTGTATGGAATATATACTCTATATAGGTTGTAGGATACATTGTGTCTTATAGGTGCTAATGCATTTTGAATTGGTATCCATCTCTTTCTAGTAAAACTTAGAAATCAATTATTTTCACTTAGGAACCATTATTAGCAATGTTGTATCTTTTAAAACCTCCTTTAGGTCTCCTTAATAGACAAATATTCATCAACTATAAATTAACACACCTATAGGCCTGTAGGTTACCCTTTGACTGCATAATTGAACTATAACCCTCAAATTATCCTTGAATTGATATGAAGATATCATGTGTCCTCTAATGTTTTTAATAAACAACCTCATTACAAGATCCCCTTAATAACTCTCTTTAAGCCCCTTATCTCACCTCAATCTTAGAAAATTGTTGAGTATGGTGGTTGTAGGTGTATAAATTTGAAGGTCTTATGGTTATAGGTGGCCTCAAGGACAATTGATGATTGCCTCCTTAACACTTATGGCATGAATAGAAATTTGAAAGGATTTAGAAACTTTGTATTACTTTTTTAATCTCTTTATAATCTTGATGTCATGCTTTAGAACTTAAAATACCTAACCCTTTCTCCATAGTAGCTGTATGTGAACACCCTTTAGTGGGTATAGGTGAGTATACAAGCTGTAGGTGTAATCTAGGGGTAACACTTTAACAAGACTTTTAATGATTTTAAACCCTTCTTTCCCTGAATGATTAATCAAATTAAAACACAAAACCCTCTTTAGATCTCAAATACCCTTGATGAGTCCATTAAGCTAGCTTTCCATCATATTACCTCTTCCTAAAAAAGTAATTAACTATCCTTACCTTGAGAGTATGGACAGTGAACAATGTTTGGAACCTTATAGAGCCTAATGATAGGTAGTAAGGGGTTTAGAAGTATTTTATTGGTATGATTTTATCCTTGGAAATTTTCAACAAACCATAAGGAGGTCAATATCCTTAGAAGTATAGCTCACTATGTTAACATTTGGAGTACTTGGTTATAGATGCTTATCTTGGTCTAACTGTAGGTGAGTTAAATATTTTTGAACCACCTTTGAAAGATCTACACATATTCCTAGAGTTCAAATAAAAACCAAAAGGTCCTTATTCTCTAATAATTTATCATGATCAATTAGGCCTAAACAACCAAGAGAAGCTCTTAAACCAATCAAGTAAACCTTATTTAAAGCAAGACAGGGCTGTGTAGGGTTGTATGACATGACTCATGTATGGAAAGAGAGTGAACTAGGATTTGGAGAGGTCATAATAATTAATTTGATTATGTTTCTCTTGGTTTCTTATGTTGGATGAGGTCACTTTAATAGACCATGATGGAGAGATCCTCACCTAGCTCCTTGGCTTATGTTCTTCTTGATCCTTAATGACAATCATAGTCTATTATTAGTCACTTTCATTGACTGTATAAGATATTTCTTGGTGTGTATGCCCTTTATCCTATTTATGAATGACCATCACCCTCTTGTATGATGTTTCAAGGTTTCACCATAACTCCCTATCTTCATTATCCCTTAGTGACCAACATTTGGCTGTAGCTACATAGTGTAGGTAATTTTTTGACTGTATATGCTTTGAATGGCCTTACAAACACTCCTTGTCATACTCATATTGATCCTTGGTTAAATTATGGTGGTGACTTGGAATTGAGGTTGGATTGAGGGTGGAGGGATGAATGGAGAATGGAAACATGATAAAGAGACATAAAATGAGAATAAGAGAAGAACAAAACATAATGAAAAATGTAGAGTATGATAGTGATATGGCAGAGGTATGGGATGAAAGGAGTGGTGATGAAAGGAGCATGAAGGAGGCATGTCAAGACAATGGTAAGAAATCAAATTCAAATAAGGACTCATCATCATCCTTCCATACCAAAATTTAAACCATTAGAAGAGAGATATAGGATGAGAATGAATCATAGTATTCTTCAAAAACCTTAAAATTTGTAAAGAAACCTTAAAATATGCTAAAATAGGCCTCTTTAGGCACTTGAGAGCATGGAGATGCACCTTATTGGCCATGAAACAAGATAACCTCTGAGAATAATGCTTGAAAATCATGAAAACATGATGTAAACCCTAAAAGCACAAATTCTTGACAGTTTCAAGCTATCTTCTTCTTCTTGCATCGTACAATTCACCCTTGCAAGCTTGCCAATATTGTAGATTGATTAGATGAGTTTGAGACCTCTATTTAGCCTTGAATTGGATTAAAAACACTTTAAAAATTCTATGAAAAGGTAGATAAAGTCCTCAATATTTTGGAACAATTTGAATTTCCTTGAATCTTTGTCTGGATGAGGGGAAACTTAAGAAAAATAGTTTCCTTTTTGGTTACAGGGTAACATAATTTGGCATGTCTTCAACTAGATGGTTCATGAGCCTATAAAATCCAATTTATAGACCACTTATACCATCAATAATAAATCTAAGTCTAGTTTCTTTAACCCAAATTTTAGACCTTCACTCTTCTCCAATAGACTGTACCATTAGAAAACCTACAAATAAGTCTCTTTGTGCCAAGAAGCAAAGTAATAGAAGAAGGCTAGTTTAGGGCCTATATGATGATAAAATTCCATAAAACTACTGATGAAGGTTGGTAATGACCTGTATATGACTTCTCCTTCCTTGGATTATATGAAATCCATATGAAATCCATACTCCTCTTGTAAAATAAAGGAAAAAGAGCATATTCTTGCCTTTAAAAGACTACCAAAGCCTTTCGTCACTTGGTAAAGAATCTTTGAGAATTATTTCATGGAAATAATATAAAATTAGACTTTTTCATGTTTTAAACTTGCAAATTTGGCATGTGTGGGCTATTTTGGGGCCTTTTTGGCTTAGAAAACATATCAAACGACCTTTTTAAAGATTGAAACTTTATATTTAAGATATTTTCACCATTTTGAACATATTTAAAGATATTTTGGCATGATTCAAATACTTTTAAAACCATTTTTTATTATTTTTACCCTATTTTTTGATATTTTGACCAAAATTTACATTTTTAGACCATAATTCACTAGTTTGACCAACTGTAAAAGGGTAAGGATTGGATTTTTGAAGGTTTTTGAATGATAGGGGTATTAATTTGGCATTTATAGGTCAAATTACTAATAATTTTTTCAAATTTTTGGGCTTGACCAGCCTACTGGTCAAAATAACTTAGAAACTCTGACAAGGATAGACCAGGACAAACACTAAAATTGGGAAAACTTGAAAATCAAGACATAATAGGAGAAACTGACATAAACAAAAACAAACATGTGCACATATGTACTTAAATAAAAGGACAACAAGAACTATTGTAAAAGAAAAAAACAACTATTGAAAACATGTGCAAAAAAACACTTAGAGGATTGAAACTATGCCCATGTACAAAGGAGTGACTCTTAATAGTAGTATTTAAGAAACATCTCATTCAAAGGAATTGAAAGATATTATACACTAAATCTAGATAATTAAAAATAATTGTTCTTCTTATAATCAATGATAATATAAGGTCCACTCCAAAGGCTATCAAATTTGGAGTGCTTACCTAGCTTTGCACGCTCTTCATCCCATTTGAGTATTATGTATCCTTACTAAAATGTTTTTGATAAAGATCTCTTATAAAATATATTCTTAACTTGATACTAATTTTACCACATGGTGTGTATAACATCATCTCTTATCTCCTCCAATTCTTTTAGTTCATTCATTCTAACTTCCATTGCATCACTTTTTAGAAGTTCTAGCTGGTGTGTAAGCTCCAAAGTTGGAGGCTCAAATGAGATAGGAAACCTTGCTTCTCTTCCATAAACTAGGAGATAATTTTAATGATGAATGGACTTATTAGGGATGATTGTATCAGCCCATAAAGCAATCTTTAACTTTGTATGCCAAGATCTCTGATTATCTTCCATTATTCTTTTGATAATCTAATTCAGGTTCTTGTTAGTAGACTCAAGTAGTCCATTACCTTATGGATATTAATTTTATGAAGACATAAAATAAATACCATGTTCAAGATCCCATTCAAATGCCTTTTTAATACTATATTCTAAAGCATTATTTGATAATATAGTAGAAACTGCTCCAAAATGAGTGACTAGACTCTCATACAATTCAAGCATGGAGTTCTCATTTGTCTCTTTCAAAGGCACTGCTTCCACCCACCTGGTGAAATAGTCCATAGCTATCAAGACCCAATTATGACCAGCACTAGATATAGGATGGATCATCCCAATGAATTCTAAATCCCATTGCATGAAAGGTTGCTCAACTTGAATTGGCTTTAGTGACATAGTAGTTAGTCTCTATTTTCCTACAAACATTACACTCTTTATATATTTCCTAACACATACATGTTCATATATAAATAAATTAGGCAAAAAATAACCATCTTTAATGATTTTTTCAGCTATGATCTTGGCTGAAAAATGACCTCTATAAGGACTATCATAAAATTGCTCAAAAAACTTGTCAATTTGACTAGTTTCAACACACCTTAAAAGCATACCTCCGATGTATTTTTTGAAAAAAAATCCATAAATAAAAATGTATGGTATTTATTATAGCCTAAATTTTCTTCTTTGTGATGCATTAAAACTACTTGGACACTCTCCATTTTGAAAATGTCTAGAAATGTTCTGTGTCCAGCTTGTAGGAGGTGTATTTTCAGCTTCATGCTGAATGTCCTAAATTATCTAAATTGTTTCTTTTTATTATTTCACATATTCTACAAGATATTCAAATAATATTTTGCCTCATACCATCTTTGTAACCTTGAATTAAATGTCATATTCCATGCACTTAGTGACCCATCTAGCTTCCTTTTCGATCAAATCTCTATTGAGAATGAAATCTTTTACACTTGGATGAGCTACCATTAGTATAATATTATTATTTGAAACCAAATGTATAAATTTTTTAAGACCTATTATAACATCAAGAACATGTTTTTATACAAAATAATACC
Source organism: Torreya grandis (assembly GCA_037957365.1). NCBI lineage: Eukaryota > Viridiplantae > Streptophyta > Pinopsida > Cupressales > Taxaceae > Torreya > Torreya grandis. Next base: position 525,946 of record JARHVA010005607.1, on the reverse strand, counting down.
TCTCTTCATAACCTTCTAAATCTTGTCTAAAGAAAGCAATGGGTTGTTCTAAACCTTCATCATTCTGCTGCATAAGCATGGCTAAAATAATATTAAAAGTAGAGAAAGCATACAAGAATAAATCCTTACTAAAATTTGGATTGATCAAATTAATATATTGGCTGATTTCTTCTTTGACAGATTCAAAACTCCTTTTACCTTCTTTAATCCAAGTGAACTCTTGATGTTTCTTTAGCATTTGAGTAAGTGGCTTTACTAGTTCTACAAAACCAAGAATGAATCTTATGATAAAGTTTATCTTACCCAAGAATCTATACAATCCTTTCTTGTGTTTAGGCAATGATAGAGCAAACATTCCCTCTATCCTCTCTAGATCAATGGAAAGACCAACTTTGGACACCAAATGCCCAAGCATTCTCCCCTCATGCACTAAAAAAATGCATTTCTTTGGATTCAATGAGACTCCAAATTGTCTACATCTATCAAAAATAATTCTCAAGTGTGTTAGATGATTATTAGGATTCTTTGAAAATACTATAATATTAAGATAGACTAAAACCATTTCACTCAAAATACTATGAAAAGTAAATCCATTGCCCTTTGGAAGGTAGCTTCAACATTAGAGAGTCCAAAAGGCATCTTCTTGTAAGCAAAAGTACCCCATTTGGTGGTGAAAGCTATTTTATATTGATTTTGATCTTTCACCAATATCTGGTTGTATCTTAAGTATCCATCCAGTAAAGATAACCTCTATGAACCTGATACTCTCTGCAAGATTTGATCCATGAAAGAAAGTGGATAGTGGTCTTTCAATAATACTCTGTTCAAATATTTGAAATCTACACAAAGTCTTATCTATCCATTTTTATCTATTACTAGTATAAGATTTTATATACCCATGTTGAATGCTTTATAGGAAAAATCATACTTGATTCAATCAACTTTGTAAGCTCATTCCTCATGAGAATTTCAACCTTAGGGTTGATAGGCCTTTACTTTTGTCTTATCATTTTTGCATCCTGTTCCAATTCAATACTATGTTGTGCCAATCTAGAATCAAAACCTTTCAAATCATGGCATTACAAATCAAATACATCCATAAATTCTTTACATAATAAAATGAAAAATACTCTCTCTAATAAGTGTTAACTTTACCCAGCTTTTGTTGCTTACCTTCAGCTATGCTAATTGGCTCATAATGCTCTTTCTTGGAATAAATAATCACTTTGTATTTCCTTAGCTGATCATATTCATTGAAAATTATTTCTAAAGTCACCAAACATTTTGTAATTTTTTTCTTTTAATTACACAATCTGATTTTCATATTGATTTTGCAATTTATCATGATTTCTTTGGTAAAACTCTACTTCATTCTTTAGGAAATATGCTATTTGATTATCAAAATAAAAAACTTACCAACTTACATAATTATTTATAATTGAAGGCATACATACAACCTTGATTTGGGTTTTATTTTTTTAATCCTTAATCTAATCCATAATATCATACTATGTTCCTATGGTAGCAAGTCTATCAAGATGTTGATTTGCTCCTATAGGATTGGAGCGAATGTCAAATATAAGGAAATATTCCATGAGATCCCAAAATATATGTTTCTAGGCTTTCAAATAGGATTATTTTATTCAATTAAACCTATAACTTGTTGGACTACTAACTCACTATCATCGTTCACCTGCAAGATCTTAATATCCCTCTTTCTAGCCCACTAGAGACTATAAATAAAAGGTTCATATTCTACAGTATTAAAATTACAACTAAAATAAAATAAAATAAAATAATAATACCTTTTATTTTATGGTGAAACCAACATTTTACCAGCTCCACTTCCATTCTTTGTTTTGGATCGATCAAATAATAGATTCTAAACTCTTTCTTGATCCTACATTGAGCTAGTGAGACTAGGCAATAAATCACCCTCTTCATGTATATAGTAGACTCTAAAACCAAAATATTTAATAATTTTATAAGGATCATTTCCATTATTTTCATCATCCCAATCATCTAAGAGAAGATTTGGTATACCCTCAAGAGGCTTAGAAGGCTCTTGCTCAATGATGTTATCATCTTCTTTTGAAATACTGCAATTCACATTTGACATATTTAGCATATATGGCTCAAGATGAAATCTATAAATAGGCTCAAATATTATGGTTAATTTGTTTCTATACCTGGTTATAAAATCCATGTATGACCAATCTTAGGAAAGGTAACCTCATATTTTGGTAGTGAAATCTCTAGATAGGCATAGTGCAAAATATGGAGGTAGATCAACAACAACAACATCATGTAAAATGGTGAAATTTGGACAAGCAAAAAGTATGATTTTTAGATATTTAAACACACCTATAGTCTTGGTAGGAGACCCATATAATTGAAAAACACCTTTTTCATGGGGTTTATACTGTAATATTAACTTATCAACTATTATTTTGGGCATGATAGAAGTACTAGCCCCACTATCAATCATAAAATTATGAACAAGACAATCTCCAATGATAACAAAAAATTAAAATGGAGGAGGCTTAGTAATTAAGAGGTTGAGACTCAATAAATAGATTATAATTAGTTAGGACAACACTTACTCTTTCTTTTTTAGATGGCTTATCAGGGATAGTGAAATTTAAAAGTTCCTCTTGCAAGTACTCTTTTTATCTTGGGATTAGTAGAGTATCCCACATTAAAATTGATACTAAATTATTCTTCATATGATCCACAATACTAAGTGGAGAAGTGGATACCCTTGAATACAATTTAAAATTAGAAGGAGATCCTAAATATTGTGTGAATTGAGGTATGTAAGGCCCTTTCACATTCTTATCTTTTGGATCTTGAGCTTGTTGATTTGAAAATTTTTAATGCAGTTCATGAGTTGTATTTTGTTGTGGTTGAGAAGAAGGGGCTACCCTATTAGGCCCTGAACCTTCACCAGTTTCTCTTTTCTTGGATCTAGTATGGGTTACAAATGAATTATCAATATTAGGTAAATCTTAACCTTTATTTACAACTAATTTCTCAAAATAATTCTCACCTTCCTAGAAGTTCACAAATGCAGTTTTAGTAGGTGCATTACCACTTCCTTCTTCTTGTTGATTTGGCACTCCACGAGAAAAAGAATTTTCCTTATTCTAAGAAAGTGGGTGGTTTTTAAATGAAGGAAGAACTAAACTTTGTTATATAAAAGATTGATGTGATCTCTATGTAGTTGGAGCCATTGCCTTATTGCTTGCTTAATCCCATTGATTGTTCCATTGTCCTTCTTGAGCATAATTTCTCTGAGTTAGAACAATAGCTCTATAATTATTTAGAACATTATGATTATACTACCTTGATTGATAATTATACCCTTATCCTTGTTGATTGGATTGATAGGATGGCCTATTGGGCTGATAATTGTCATCAGTATTCTACTATGGCTTGTATGATGGAGCTTGTTGCCTCTCTATTGCAACCAACTTGTTGGTTTGAGCTTTAAGAAAACTCTCTATCTTATCTAATATGTCAGTTTGATCACCTTATATTTGATGAAACTTTGATGACTCTGGAATTAGAGAAATAGTTGGAGTAGGAGGATGGATCTCTAGAAAAAGAGGCATTGGTGACCTTGGAGATAACTTACCTGCTTGTATAAGGCAATTTTTAGCCTTGATTGCTAATTCAAAATTTTCAGGTAAAGTGTTACCTCCCATGGATTGAATCATGACAACCACATCTAAATTGAGATCTTTTAGATAGTATAAAAAAACATAGTTAGGTGTAGGCTTGATCACTATAGGAATTCTATCCCAAGTCTTCTAAAATCTATAGTTGAAATCCATTATGAATTCATCATTAAATATCTTAATTTTTGTAAACTACTCCATAAGTGAAATATGATCACATTTGTCTTCAAAAATTTTGTACAAAAGTTCTCTAAATTCATTCTAGTGGTTGATTGATTTAGGAGTTAAACCTCTATACCACTGAAGTGCCTTCCCTTTGAAGAAGTTGCCAATAAACTCATTGCTACATTTTCCTATGTCACATGATGCACCAACCAAAGATTAGAAATATCTATAATATGTTCTATAGGAGTTGTTGGATTTTGTCATACGCAATAATCAAGAGCCTTTAGAGCAAAAACTAGAATATCATCCCATTGATTGAGATTTAGAGGACTACACCATTGAATGTAACAAAAGCCTATCTTATGGGAATAGCCATTTGAGGTATAGGATTTAAAAAAATATTTGGTTGAATAATATTATATTAGATAGGAGGATTTTTTGAAATAACAGGGGAAACAAAAGGTGTAGGATTTTGATTTGACTAAGAGGCTTTCTTCTTCTTTATTGATTGGAAAGATAACTCAAAGAAATCTATATCTTTCCCTTTTGTAGAGGATCTTATGACAAATCTTGGTGGCATAAAAAGTATTAAAATATAAAAATGAAAATTTAGAAATGAATAATATACTCAAATACATAGATAATAATTCAAAAGTGTGGATAAGTAGTCCTACTAGGTGTGCTAGAAATTATTATCACTCTGAAGTGCACCCTACTTGAAGTTGTGGAAAACACAGCCTCACTCCAGCTGATACAATTGGAACTTATTAGAGTAGGGGTGACTCTATATTAAAAATTAACTCAAGAGAGGGTTGGTTCCTTTAATATTTATCAATTAAATTTGATTTACTATGATTTTGGCATGAAAAGGGGAGAGGAAAACTGAAAGGAAATCCTATCTAATTAGGTGATGTACCTAAATTATTTATATCTTCTAGAAACAAATAAAACTAATGCAAAAATGTGAATCAATAAAATTCCTATATTTCACTTAATCATAAATATTTTAGATGAAGGATTAATATAACTTTAGATTACAAAATTCCTTTTTTTACCTCTTTAAATGACCTGTAGAAGGTGAGATAGAAAGCAATAGGTGAGGAATGGACTTGAAAAAAGGTGATATAGTCTCATTGATATAATGATACAAAATACATTAAAATATATTATCTACCAAAACTAATATGCAAAATAAAAATATGATCTGGGCAACAATTCAGGTGATAATTTGGGTGATGGTTCTACCCCAATTGATGATGAAACTTTTGGGAGCCATAACTTTTGTACCATAGCTCCGATTGACTCCCTGTTTGAACCATTGGAAAGATAATAATCAGGATAATGTGGTGAGATGACACAAATTTTTGATAGATGGATTTTGACCCCCAAAAACCTAATAGAAGTGACCTAAATTTAAATTTTAGTAGTGCAGTCTAAAAATAGTAAATTTCTAAAATTAATAATTCCTCAAATTATGTATTGTTGTAAATCATGGAAGTTGAACCACATTATCTCCCTTGATATTGGTGAAATTTCACATCCTCCTACCTTAAAAATATGTATAAATGAAGATGTAACCCAAAATGGAAATCATACATCTCTTCCCAAAGATAAGCATATGGTTGTATTTACAATATTGAATAATAAAACATCTCTTCTCAGAGAAATCATTATTACTATGTTATTTTTATGTTCTTGAAATATATTTCAATTAAAAATATTGAGTTTTGGATTAGTGGTATCAGAGCAATTTGTCTTGAGAGTGTATGATCCCAAGGATGAGGTCAGGCTACAAGAAGCTTGGGTGGAAAATAATAGAGCTTCCAAACTATCTACCTATTCACTCCAAATAACCTTAAATGGTAGATGACACTGAGACATCTGATCACTTCAATGGAATGGTGAATGAATTCCTTCAGTGGAAACAAGAATATATGCTATAATGATTCACCTAAATTCTCCAACAAATTTCAATGGTAAATTCTATCTCCTCATTTGTACTTCTTGGCTCCCCATCTATGGGACATCCTTTCAGTGCCCCAACACCCTTCAAGGTTTAGGTAAATTTTGATATCCTTACATTTGAAGGCAAAATCAATGATGATGTAGTATAAAATTGGTTGGATCAATTATCTTCCTACTTTTCTTTAAATAAATTCAATGATGGAGAAATGATCACTTTTGCTCTTTTGAAAGCATCATTGCCCATGAAAAATTGGTGGGAAGTGTACAAAAAGAGGTTTAGTATAAATGACATTGTCCTTGAGGTGGAACCTACCTGGGATGATTTCATGGAAGCGGTAAAGGAATAATACTATCCCATTAGAGCATATGATGATCTATACATACAGTGGCAACAACTTCACCAACTTAAGGACCAATATATTCAAGATTGCACTAAAATTTTTCATTCTCTATTTGTAAAATTGGGCATCCAAGAAAGTGAGAAACATAAGATTCTCAAATATCATGGTGGACTACAATGGTACATATGGGGGGGAAATGAAACTCTTCAATTTGGAAACCCTCAGTGAGGCACATAAGTTCATAGTGAAGATTGAACAGAAGCATGGAAGAAAGAATATGTAGAGTTAGCCTTTGAAATGGAAAAGTGACAAGGAAGGTCAAACATAAGGCCAAACTTATAAAAAAAAGAGTTTCAAGATAAGAAACCCCAGAAGGGAAAGACTGGAAAATTTTGTGATTACCATAAAATTAGAACTCACTCTAAAGAATATGTTGAGCCATCAAGTCACTACTTTTTGAGTCAAAATAATTGACATCTACTACTCTATCTCATAACACCTTGCAATCAAAGAAGATGAAGAAGAGATTATAGATGTTAAACCTGATACCATCATTGCTTAATCACATACTCATGAGGAAAGGCCATATGATAAGGAAAGGTTGTTTCACTCCAAATTATGGGTAAAAGGTAAGCCTCTACATATCATTCTTGATAATGGGAGTCAAAAGATTTTAATCTTTGATAAAGTTGTGAAAATTCTAAATCTATCCATGAAGCCTCACCTAAAGCCATACAATATTAGATGGTTGAGCGCAGAGAGAGACCTCTGTGTCACCCATCAATGTCATCTTTCATATGAAATGAAACCTTTCCAAGATGAAGTATTATGTGATGTGGTCAATCTAGATGTTTGTGATGTACTCCTTGGTTAGCCATTCATGTATGACCGACATGGCATCTATGAATCATAAACTCAAAGAATCACCCTCACTCTTGGAATGTAGCACTACAGGGTACTAGAGGTACCATCTCCCACATCTATCTCCCTAATTAGTGCTAATAAATGTAAGATATTGGTGGAAAATATAACTCAATTCATTCTCATGGTGGTCAAACTATAGAAATCTAAGAAGGCTAATGTTGTAGTCCTGACTACAAAATCAAAAAAACAACATAAGCAGATGGGAAAATTCATGAGAAAATATGATGACTTATTCAATTCACCCATAGGAGTTCCACTTCACTACCAGGTAAAACCTTCTATCTATTTGATCCTAGGATCACCTTTGCCTAATAGTCCTATGTATCATAGATCAATTTTGGAAAATGATGAGATAAAAAGGTAGATTCAAGAATTGATTAAAAAAGGTCACATCAAGCCAATATCTTCACCTTATGGTAGCCTAATTGTCCTAACACCAAAGAAAGATGGAACATGAAGGCTTTGCATTGACTATTGAGCCCTATAAATAAAATCATTGTGAAGAATCACTACCCATCCCTAGGATTGATGACCTGTTGAACCAACTCTATGGTGTGAAGTTCTTCACCAAAATTGATCTCAAATTTGGCTATCACCAAATTCCCATCGATCCCAATGATGTCTAGAAGACTACATTCAAATATAAGGAGGGGCTCTTCAAATGGTTGGTTATGCCTTTTGGCTTAACTAATGCACCTATAACCTTCATGAGGATGATGGATGACATCATATGACCCTTCACCAACTCATTCATGGTTGTCTACCTAGATGACATACTCATCTATAACAAAACATGTGAGGAACATCTGAAACATGTTCGTAAGGTGCTTCAAACTCTTTGGGAGCATAATTTGTATGTAAATCTTGACAAATGTACATTCAAGATGAAAATAATTTAGTGCCTAGGGTACGTTGTGAATGAGGAAGGGGTCCATGTATATCCAGATAATATTTAGGTTATTTGAGAATGGCCTACACCAAGGACCCTCACAGAAGTTCACAGCTTCTTGGGTCTTGCAAATTTCTATCATGGGTTTGTTCTTGGATTCTCACATGTTGCTTGGCCACTAACCCAAGTAACTAAAGGAGGAGCTAAAGCTACATTTCAATGGGGAAAAATACAAAAAAGAGAATTTGAGAATTTGAAGAATAGACTTTGCTTAGCCTCTATTCTTACCTTGCCAGACTTGCATCAACCTTTTGAGTTGATGACAAATGCATCTAAATATGCCATGGGAGCTATCATCATGCAACATGGCCATGTTATTACATATCATAGTGAAACTTTCATTGATACAGTCAGTAAATAATTGATATATGACAAGGATATCTATGTCATTGTGTAAGCCTACAAATAATGAAAACACTACATCTTGGGGAAAGAGATGGTCATCCACACTGACCACAGACCATTGGAATTTATCCAAATGTAGAGAAAATTGTGAAATGATAGGCACCAAAAGTGGGCCACATATCTACAACAATTCCATTTGATAATTAAACACAAAAAGGAAAACTCAAATATAGCCACATATTATCTAATCTACCCACCAATTACTACACTCACAATAGTTCTTGACCTATGTGGACATGAGATTGCCACTTGGGGTGATCTATATGAAGTAGATCCTTCCTTTTCTGATACATATTAGGTGCATTGAGAAGGTAAACATGTTTCTAATTTCTATTTGCATTATAATGTCCTCTGTCACATGGGGCACATTTGTGTTCCAGCTGTAGAGCAATAGAACATGATATGGGAAGCACATTTTAGTAGGATAGCTAGACACTTTGGTGTAGAGAATACATTGCCAATTATTTAAAAACACTTATAATAGCCCCAAATGTGGAAGGATGTGGAAAGATACCTCAAATATTTCACCCCATGTGTGATAGCCAAGCCAAAAAATAAGAAGCAAGGATTGTACACACCATTTCCAAAACCAACAAGGCCTTGGGAATCTATCTCAATGGATTTTATCTCAGGTTTTCCCACTTTAAAACATGACAAGGACTATATTTTTGTTGTAGTTGATAATTTTTTAAAATGGATATCATGATTGCTTTTAATAAAACTACATATATTAAAGAAACTAATCAGCTATATTTTAGTCATGTATGGATCCATTTTTCTCTTTCCAAGTCCATTGTCTTAGATAGAGATAGCAGGTTCTTGAGCATATTCTAGTCCACTCTATGGAAGATGATGGGTACCAAGCTGATGAAATCCATATCCTTCCATCCACAGACTGATGGCTAGATAGAAGTGGTGAACTACCTGATTGTTCACATGATTTAGATGTATCACTCTAAACATCAATGAACATGGGATGAGGGGCTTATTTTCATACAATATGGATACAAGTAGGCCATATACAAATTGACCAAGCACAATCCATTCCAAGTATGCTTTGAGTTCCAACCCATGGCACCAATTGATATAGCCATTCCATTCTCCACTATGAAATACACATGTTATGATCCTAATGGGTGGATTTCACTAACACCTCAAGGTTTTGGTGTAGCAGTTCATTACGTGTAGCATCAAATCCTCCACTTGGGTTCAAGTCATGGAGCAAGTGGCTACACTAGCATGGCAATGTTCATTTATGGCTTGTACATGCAGGGGATCCTAGTGGTATGGGCACAAATCCAACCTAGAGTTTGGGCTTCAGAAGCGTGGTGGGATGTTATGATTCTAATGGGAAATTTTCACTAACACCTCAAGGTTTTAGTGTAGCACTTCATTAAAACACACCTCATGGGAGATCTAAGGTAGTAAAAGCAATGAATTTAATTAAACAAATGTAACACATCTAGCAATAGGTTCATGACATCTTAGAGAAGATGAATCATAAGTATAAGTAATGCCATGAAAAACATAGGATCGCACACCATTTTGTTGTGGGTGACAAGGTTTGGTTGTGGCTTCAAAAGGAATTACTTGTAGGCCCACACAAAACAATTTTGCCTCTATGATATGGTCCCTACACCATCACTAGAAAAGTTGGAAAAAATGCTTTTGAGTTGAACCTACTAGCCTACCTTGGTCTGCATCCAATATTCAACATAGAGCTCCTCAAACCATATCATCCACCTCTGTTAGATACTTAATTCATAACAAAACAACTAGACATTGATGAGCTTGATCTTTAGAGTTTTGATCTAGTGGAGGAGGATCAGATTATGGACACCTAATTGAAGACAACAAGAGGATGCTTTATTATGTTTTATTAGGTGGTCAAAAGGGGCTAGCTTAGCCACCAAGGTGAGTGGCTCATAGTGAATAAAATTAAGACAAAATTACCACTCTTGATGAGGAATATTTATGCAATGGGGACCATTTCTTCTCAAGGAGGGAGGAATGATCCGAGCAATAATTTAGGTGATAATTTGGGTGACGGTTCTACCCCAATTGATGACAGAACTTCTGAGACCCATAACTTTTGCGCCATAACTCTGATTGACTCCTCGTTTGAATCATTGGAAAGATAAGAACAAGGAAAAAATGTTGAGATGGCATGGAGATATTTTCAATGGATTTTTACCCTCTAAAACCTAATGGAAGTGCCCTAAATTTCAATTTTAGTAGCGTAGTCTAAAAATAGTAAGTTTCTAAAAATAGTAATTCCTCAAATTTTGTATTGTTTTAAATCATGGAAGTCAAACCACTTAATATTCCTTAAGATTGGTGACCTTCCACATCTTACTTCTACCTTAAAATTTTTTATAAATGAAGATGTAACCCAAAATGGAAATTAGACATCTCTTCCCAGAGATAAGCCTATGATTGTATTTGCAATCTTGAGTAATAAAACATCTTTTCTTAGAGAAATCATTTTTAGTATGTTATTTTTGTGTTCTTGAAATATATATCAATCATTTTTTTTGAGTTTTAGATCAAAATCTCTTTTATTGATATAGAGTCCAGATTACAATTTCTACTTTAGCTCCAAGAATAATGAAAAATAGCTTCAAAAAAGCTAATATATATGTTTCTAAACCTAACTAGAGACAATGTGGCATTAAAAAGGGATAAAGGTTAGTCTAGCTTGAATAAATCAAGACTAACTCCTTTTACAATGTTTAAATAAGTCATTAAAATCTTCAAACTCCACCAAACATGCATGGATCTTCAACCTTGGGATAGAAAAAAGGAGGTGGGACGCATTTGACAAGTCCAATCTTCTCCATGCATGATGATATTACAAAATACAATAAGTAACTTTACTTTAAGTCTTTGAAAACTATCATGGAATGTGATAATGTCCTCCTTCGTATGGGAATCAAGAGTGGATATGGTACTTGACAATTAGTCAACTAGAGGTCAAAAATAGTCAACCCCAATTAGCCTTCCCTTGCATGAAAAACTATGCTAAAACTTGGATGTATAACTCTACTTGAAGCTGATTTGGAAGTGCTTGAAAGGCTTGGATGACAAGTTAACCAAGAATATATACATGACTTGTCAACTAGTCAACCAAAGTACAAGACTAGTCAACTCCAACTCACTCCATCTTGCATGAAAAGGGACCTTTGAAGAATGAGATTAACATGAAATCTACATGGAATAGTAAGAAAGTGGTATTTAAACTCAAAATGGAACTCCTTGAATATCCATGAAATGCCAAACTCAAACTTGACATTTGACCAATTAGGCCTATTAGACCAAATAAGCCTAAAGGCTACTCTAAGCATTAGACACCATTAAACCTATAATAATAAGCCATGAAACCTAAAAAAACTATGAATTAGACTTGGAAAAACTTTATTCATCATCAAATATATGATATTGATGTGAAACGTTTGCCATTCAGTCAACAGGGTTGACTAGGCCTATTTTGCTCCATTTTCTAATAGATTGGCCATTTTGATCAAGCTGGTAGGAACAATTATATGATGATTTATGATCAATTGAATATTTTAGGATGAATAAAAAGTCTTAGGATTTGATCTTCATTGATTATATTCCTTTGAAGTTCCCTATACTTTGCATTACATGTTTTTCTCATAAAAACATGATTTTTTCCCTCATCTGTACTGATCCATGCATGAAAATGAAATTTATGGAATTTTCTCTGAGTTTACTTGATGTTTGAAAAGTTTTTAGTTTGATCCATGATGATTTGATGGAAAGAAAATCTAATTTTCTCAAAACTAGTTTTTTAGGATTTTAGGAGGGTTTTAAAGCTAAATCTTCAAATTTATTATGCATGAAGTACAAACCTCTAAATCCTAATTTTTTTTCATTTATGCATAGCACATTTACCCCTATGACATCTCTAAAAATATTGGGTTCCCATTCAAAAGATTTGAAAGTTACCATGAAAATGAAATTTGTCTGTGGAGATTTGACTACATTATTGGTTACCTACGCTCTTAATGATTGTTCATAAATCACAACTCTTCAACTAATCTCAATTGTTCATTAATTATACATGAATATGGGTCTTAAAAAATACTAATAGTGTTCATCCAAACTCCACACGTGGTGAACAAAATGAGCATCTAAACAAGAGGCTTGGAAGGGTGCCTAGAACTATAAAAAGTGAACAAATTCACCAAAAGAAAAATGAATCTTCTCTTGCTTCAAAAAACCTAAAAAAATCATTATGGGACCTATACCATTCTACCAAAACACTCTAAAATCATATTTTGATTGAAAACTGAAAAGAGCCCTTTTTGGCCTATATGCCTATTTACTTGCATAAGCATGTATGGCCATGGTTTGCCTAAAATTTGAAGTTGTTACAATATTTCAAGGTTTTATTATGATGTAAAAACATCATCCCATGCTTTTGGCACCTTTCATCTGGGCTTAAAAACTCTTTTAACACTTTAAAATGATGCCTACTCCAATGGTGACCTCCAATGGATAGGTTGATGTCTAAGACAAAATAGTATATCCACTCATCCAATGGATATGAAACTATCTGATATGCTTCTCTTACTCATGAAAAACCTATGTATAAAATTTGAGGTCAAAATTCCACTTGTATATCTTATAATCCTCAATTTTCCCTTCAATTTGTACCTCTATGCATGGACTGTCTACATTTTGATTGAGTTTTGGATATTTTAAAGTTATTTCATGATATTTAGATACGATAAAGGTAAAAATAATCTTTTTTAATCTCAATAGATCCTTCAAGAGTTCAAAAAAATCCTCTACCCCTATTTTCAAGAACATTACGACCCTCAACCAATAAATTTCTAGGCTTAAATGATTGTGTTCTACTACTGTAGATGAGTATTGATCAAGTTTGAGCATCATTAGAGGTCAATCCATCTTCAAAAGATGCATAAATACCATTTAGAGAAAATGAAAACCCAATTCATTATTAGGAATTGAGTTAATTCAAACCAGATTTAGTCCACCATAAAAAATTTAATTTAAAACACATAAACCAGATTTTAAATGTGTAAAATCAGATTTAACTATGCACCAAATGCATCACGAAATCAATTCCTCAAATCATAGTTAATGTTTTCTAAATGGAGAAAATTAAAAAACCAATAATAACTGATAACACAAATATACTATGGTTCATCCAATGTGGGCTACATCCACCAAGAAAGTCCTCAAATAAAATAATAATCTAAAACAAGATTATAATGAACTCATAGAGATAGAAAAATCTCCTGTAGAAAATGTTATACAAAAAGATACACTTTCACCTACACCTATACAATATTGTATCTCACAAGATGCTATACCACACCCTATAAATGAACACCTGCACTTTACAAAAAACCTACACTTTGACTTTGTCTCTCAAAAGCCACACCTACAAATAAAATCATCAAAAACCTCTAAAAGGTCACACCACACCCTGCATATATAATAAATGATGTAAAAATCCATCCCCCAAGGAGAAACTTACCATCCTCATCAAGACAAGCCTTATCCACCTAGGAAACACACCATTCCCACCTAATCAAGCTTATCTTCAAGCCCCACCAAGAGAGATCACACCATTCTCCTCTAAATGGCACAACTTCCAATCCAAAGAGATAATAAACAACTCCTAGTAATGAGAAAGTCCATCCCACTTGCCTAATACATCATGGAAATTATTAAATAGAATATTTAATAATTTTACTCATATGGAAATTATTTAATAAATAATTAATTCCCTAGAAAATAAGCAAATCAATCCCACTTCCAATAAACATGGAAGTCAACATGAAAATTATTAAATATGCATTTAATAATATTCACACACATGAGGAGTAAATGCAAAATATGTTGCCCACATCCTTGGAGCTCACTAAGCCCCCAAAAATGTACCATCATGGTCATGTGATATCCCCAAAGGGATCCACATTCAATAATCTCCCACTTGGAGATCATTTTTCCTGAACAAAATCTATCACTACTCTAAGAGCACTCAGGCCAACCAAATTTGAACATAGTCTCAATTTGTCAAATGTGACCACTTGGTCATCATATCTGTACGATTATGGCTAGTATGAATCTTCTCTAGCTTCACCAAGTTCTCCTGCAAATTTATCCTGATGAAGTGATAATGTAACTGAATGTATTTCATCCTCAAGTGAAAAGCGTAGTTCTTTACCAAATGAATAATACTCTGACTATCAATGTGTAGTCTCCAAACTTCCTTCTCATGCTTCAACTCTTGAAACAATTTTTGTAACCAAATCATCTCTTGGTTATCCTCTATGGAAAAAACATACTCTACCTCTATGGTTGACAAAGCCACAACTTTATGTATCTTAGAAATTCAACTAACTACTATATCTCCAATAGTAAATATATAACCTATCATACTTCTCCTATTATCAATATCCCCTACCATATCTGAGTCACATAACCACACAAAGTGGTATCTAATCCACCATAACATAATGAAAAATCCATGGCTCCTCTCAAATACCAAATAATCCATTTCATTGCTTGATAATGCTTATAACCAGGATCACTCATATACCTGCTTACAACTCCCACTGCTTGGGCAATATCTAGTATAGTACAAAACATGGCATACATCAAGCTGCCAACTATTGATGAGTAAGGTACCTTGGACATCTTAATAATTTTATCTTTCATCTTAGGGCATTTCTCCTTTGATAATCTAAAGTGGCCTACCAAAGGAGTACTGACAGATTTAGCATACAACATACTAAACCTTTCCAAGACTTCACATACTCTGATTGGGATAAAACCAGCTTCCTCTCCTTCCTGTCACGAGTAATCTTCATACCAAGGATTTTCCTTGATACACCCAAATCCTTCATAGAAAAGGATTCACTAAGATATTTCTTGAGCATATGAATGTGTTGTATGTTATTTCCTAAAACTAACATGTCATTGACATACAAACATAATATAATAAATGAACCATCATCAAAATATTTGATATACATGTAATGGTTAGAATTACACCTTTTATATTCTTGTTCCAACATAAAATAATCAAATTTCTTATACCATTGTTGTGGAGCTTATTTCAGGCCATACAAACTCTTCTTTAGTTTTCACACAAAGTTCTCCTTTCCTTTGACCTCATATCCCTATGACTACTTCATATACAACTCTTCATCCAAATCACCATGAAAAAAAGTAGTTTTGACATCTAACTATTGTAAGTGCAAATACACAACTATAACTAAACCAATAATAGTCCTAATAGAAGTCATTTTTACAATAAGAGAGAAAATATCATCAAAATCAATACCTAATTTTTGTGCAAAACCCTTGACCACCATCCTGGCCTTATACCTTTTTCTCCCTTCATCCTCTTTTTTTTATTTTGAAGATCCACGTGTTTGGTAATGTACTCTTGCCCTTGGGTAGCCTTATCAAATCCCATATTTGGTTCTTCATGAGAGATATATGCTTATCATCCATGGCTTGCTCCCATTTCATCCTGACATTTACCTACATTGCTTCCTCATAACACTCTAGTTCTCCATTGTCAATGAGTAACAAATAATTCAAAGGAGAAAAACATTCTGCTACTTTTCTTACCCTAGAAGACCTTCTTACCATAGGAGTTTTGGGTCCTTGTGTACAATGTTCCTGAACTAAATCATTGGATACTTTTCCATCTATAATATCATCCAATATTGTGTACTCTTTCTATTCATATTCCTATTCCTATAATTGATTCTTATACAAGACTTTTTAATTAAAGGTTACATATCTAGATCAAAATATTTTCTTATCTTTAATTCTCGATAAATGGAAACCAAAGTTATCCTCACCATATACAAAAAAGATGCATTTCTCTTATTTAGCCTCTAATTTGGTCCTATCCTCTTTCTTGATGAGGGCAAAATCCTCACATCCAAAGACTCTAAGAAAATAATAATTAACATTCTTACCAAACTAAGCTTGTTCAAGAATGCCTCCATATAAAGGCATATAATGTCCTCTATTAATCAGATATAATGCCATGCTAACTACTTCTGCCTAAAATTGTAAATGTAACCTTACATGTAACCCCATGCTCATAGCACATTCCATTATTATTTTGTTCATCCTTTTAGATACCCCATTCTATTATGGAGTTCTTATAACTATCCTTTACATATGGATTCCATTGTTATAACAATAATCAAAGAAATTATTACTACAATACTCACCTCCATTATCTGATCTAAGACATTTTAATTTGAGACCTGCTTCATTCTCAACCAAGGCTTTCCACTTCTTAAAAGTTTCAAATACATCAAATTTATTTTTAATACAATAAGCCCAAACTTTCCTAGTTACATCATCAATAAAAGTGACATAATAATTGGAACCACCAATAGAAGATACCCGAACTAATCCCCATACATTTGAATTTACCAACTGTAACTTGTGCTCTTTCTTTATGGGTCCAACTTTTAGGAACTTAACCTGCTTCTATTTTCCATACACACAATTCTCATAGAAGTCTAGATCTAGATATTTCAATCTAGGAAAATTATCTTATAAGATATCCATGCCCTTATGGCTCATATGACTGGTCCTATAGTGCCACCTAGTTGTTGCATCTCCATCTTTAGCAACTAAATCACAAGAATCAACACTACTAGTCAAATATAAAGTACCAAATTTCTTACCTCTCAAAACCATAAGAGTTCCTTTGGTAACTTTCCAAGAATCCATAGTAAACATTACTGAACATCCATCATTACCCAATTCCCCCACTAAAACCAAATTATGTCTCAACATAGGCATGTATCTGACATCCTTAAGGATCCATGTGTTCCCATTCTACATTTTAACCTGAACACAACCTTTCCCTACTATCTCACATGGTTCATCATCACCAAAATAAACATGTCCTAAATTCTCTTGAACATAATCAGTAAAATAATGTCTATGTGGGGTGGCATGAAAAGAAGCCCCTAAATCTAATACTTAAGACTCATAAAAACTATCCATAGAAATAATTAAGGCATCCTAACTTGATTTACCTAATGTCACATTTACCTCATTCATTTCTTCCTTGTTGGCATTGTTATCTTGAAGTGACCAACAATCCTTCTTTGAGTGTCCACTCTTCCCACAATGCTAGCATATCATCTTGGCTTTAGATCTTGATTTAGATCTACCTTTTGACTTTCCATGGTTACCTTTTCTCTTGTCCTTTTGCCTCCCTATAGTATTATTAGACAAAACATTACCTAAATATTATTCACCAGTGCTTTTTATTCACATTTTCTTGCTAAGAATCACACCTACAACATCCTCAAAATTCAAGCTTCCCTTGGCAGGGACTGTAGTACTCACAACTATAACCAAACTATCCCAACTATCAGGTAAAGAAAAAAAATTATCAAAGCTCTAACTTCATCATCAAACTTAATTCTAATAGAAGTGAACATACTTACAACCATATTAAAATTATTTAAATGATTAGCAATTGAAACATTCTTAGACATTTTCATGTTAAACAATATTTTCATAAAAAAAAATTATTAGAAGCTAAGGGTTTCTCATACAAATTTCCAAGTTCATCCATGATATCCTTTTTAGTTATCTGATCTAAAATGTTAAATGCAATAGAAGATGCAAGGCATAACCATATGGCTCCCAATGCCTTCCTATCAAGTAATTTCCAATCTGCATCAGTCATAGATGTAGGTTGTCCTCCTTTCCCCTCCAAGGGGAGTTGAAGTTCCTTTTGATATAGGTAATCTTCCATCTACATTTTCCATAAACTAAAATTCTTACCTTCAAAATTCTCAACCTTGAATCTGATTTCTTCTCCCATAGCTCCTACTCAAGCTAATAAATCTTTCCTATGATTTACCACTTTAGTTGAAACACCACCAAAGCTATGATACCAATTTTTAGAAATTAAGTGAATTCAAAATAGATTTAATCCACCATAAAATATTTAATTTAAAACACATAAACCAAATTTTAAATGTGTAAAATCACTATGCACCAAATGCATCATGAAAGCAATTCCTCAAATCATAGTTAATGTTTGCTAAATGGAGAAAATAAAAAAATAGAAATAAAACATAACACATAGATACTATGGTTTACCCATTTTGGGATACATACACTAAGAAAGTCTTAAAATAAAACAATAATCTAAAACAAGATTACAATGAACTCTCACAGAGAGAAAAATCTTTTGTAGAAAATGTTACACAAAAAGCTACACTTTCACCTACACCTGCACAATACTATATCTCACAAGATGTTAAACCACACTCTGTAAATGAACACTTACACTTTGAAAAACATCTAAACTTTAAATCTATCTCTCAAAATCCTCACATACAAATAAAATCATCAACAACCTCTAAAAGGTCACACCACACCCTGCATATATAATAAATGATGTAGAAATCCATCCCCTAAGGAGTAACTCATCATCCTCATTAAGATAGGCCTTATCCACATAGGAAACATGCCATTCCCACCTAATCAAGATTATATTCAAGCCCCACCAAGAAGGATCATTCTATTCTCCTCCAAATGGCATAACTTCTAATGTAAACAAATAATAACCAAGTCCTAGTAACGAGAAAGTCCACCCCACTTGCATAATACATCATAAAAATTATTAAATATATAATTTAATAATTATACTCATATGGATATTATTTAATAAACAATTAATTCCTTATAAAATAAGGAAATCAATCCCACTTCTAATAAACATGGAAGTCAACATGAAAATTATTAAATATGCATTTAATAATATTCACACACATGAGGAGTAAATGCAAAATGATTTCCCCAAATCCTTGGATCTCTCTAAGCCCCCAAAAATTTACCATCATGGTCATGTGATATCCTCAAATGGCTCCATACTCAACATTCATCTCCTTGTAGCCATTTGATCTCTTTATGCAAGCTTTTAGACCTCCTACATTCATATTTTGTACTCTTATCTATGTACCATTATCCTTGTGAGGTGTATGATGTATTTATGCTTTATTGAGCCCCAAAATGATGTTTTAAACCTCATAAACATCAATTATTCTCACAAAGTTCTTTATGATAGATATGAAACCCTCATTAGTCTCTTTGTGGAGTCAACCTCTTCCTAGAGCTTGAAGATAGGTTTATGAATATTTATTTCTCCTAACTAACAAGTTAGTTCCTAGAGTCCTTTACTTATGATCCTTGATGAGTAAATATCCTTGATTTCATTATGGCATCTCTTATGACATGAACCTCCTAGATCAGTCCTATTCACAACCTTTCATTGGGTACTTGATTGCCCTAAGCTTATTTTTACAAAAATATGACTGTAAAATATTAATCTCTTCAGGTGTATGACTATCACTAGGTGCATGGAATCATCAAATTTCCCTTGACTTGTTAATCCAATTCCATCATACTTAACATATGACTTGGTCTAAGATCAAGAAAACCATTGCATATCACTACATTCTTATTGACCCTTGCTACCCTAGAGATATGGTTGTAGGTTTCTCTCATACTCTTCTAGCTCCCTTTAGTCTCCCTTTGAATAAACCCTACATTGGGATTAATATCCCTTTATATTCTTGAAGTAATGATGATAGGCCTCTTAGGGTATCAAAAACCCTTCTTGGAATAAAACCTTCCTTTACCAAGATTTACTATATGTAATACTTTCATATCCCCTGTACGGACTTAGAACATGGTTGAAAGTGTTTGGAATGTGTGAAAAAAGATAAGATGTCAATATTTCCATATACTATCATGACACTTTAAGAATTGATCAATAACCACTTGGGAACCCTTAAAGGTTTTAATGAAGCATTATCACCCACCTAGCTGTATGTATCCCTTCTTAGGTTAATTTTAGATGACTATAGGATAACATTTGGGACTATAGGTCAATTTTGAAAACCCTTAGGTTTTTAGATTGAAAGTGTCCTATTATCCTTGCACTTCATGCTAGATTGCCAAAATCAATCTCATGGCTATCACTTGAAAATAAAAATAGCTCCTTCAAACTAATTTTCCTCTATCACTTCATTGCCCCTATATGGATATAACATGATCTTTAGGAAGGTTTGTGGGGTTTGAAAGAAGAAACATGATTCCTTTGATTGAGATATCAATCAAGATGAATATTCTAGTCAAAACTCATTTACCTTCAAGGCAACATTTCAAAACCCTCTCAAGAGTGTCCTAGTTATAAATGACTTCTTGTAGTGACTGTAGGTCACTGTCTTAAGTCTATTGTAGATGTTTTCTTCCTTTAGGCTTGTCTTGAAACTTTGATGTTTTTTCGTCCTTTGAAATTTCATGAGATCAATTTGAAATGTTATTGATTATTCCTTGAACCTCAAAAGGATAATTGAGACTCATTTGGGGATAAGGAACTTGAAGGTAATAAAACTACCTATAGGTCTTGATTAGGCATCCTGTAAGTTAACATATTGCAGTGACACCTATTCCCTTTATGATTCATCACATTATTTCAAAACTTAAACTAGACCCTTGATGTTACAACATGTAAAATTCAAATTTTCATTCTTAGTCACAGAACCCTATTAACACTTGCCTTCTTGTATCATTAGTCGTACGAATTATAAACTCTATATAGGATATAGAATACATTATGTCCTGTAAGTGCTAATACATTTTGAATTGGTACCCATATCTTGCTAGTCAAACTTAGAAAGTAAGTTTTTCCACTTAGGAACCATTATTATCAATTTTATATATTCTCAAACCTCTTTTATGTCTCCTTGATAGCCAACCATTCATCAACTATAAATGAACAAGCCTATAAGCCTGTATGTTACCGTTTGACTACATACTTGACCTATAGCCCTCAAATTGTCTTTGAATTGATATGAAGATATCATATGTCCTTTGATGTTTTTAATAAATAACCTCATTAAAACATCCCCTTAATAACTATATTTAAGCCCCTTATCTCACCTTAAACTTAGAAAATGGATGAGTATAGTGGCTATAAGTGTATGAATTTAAAGGTCTTAGGGTTGTAAGTGGCCTCAAGGATAATTGATGACTACCTCCTTAACACTTATGGAATGAATAAAACCTTGAAAGCATTGAGAAAATTTGTATTACTTTCTTAATCTCTTCATAATATTCATGTCATGCTTTAGAAATTAAAATCCCTACCCCTTTCTCTATAGTAGCTAGCTGTGAACACCCTTTAGTAGATGTAGGTGAGTATATAAGCTATAGGTGCAATCTAGGGGTCACATTTTAACAAGACTTTTAATGATTTTAAACCCTTTTCCTCTTGAATGATTAATTGAATTAAAACACAAAACCCTCTTTTGATCTCAAATACCCTTGATGAGTCCTTCAAGGTAGCTTTCCATCATATTACCTTTTCCTGCAAAAGTACCTAACTATCCTTGCCCTAAAAATACAAATAGTGAACAATGTTTGAAACCTTAGAAATCTTTTTTATAGGTAGTAAGGGGTTTAGAAGTCTATTCTTTGTATGATTTTCTCTTTGGAAGTTTTCAACAAACCATAAGGAGGTCAATCTCCTTAGAAGTCTAGCTCACTGTGTTAACATTTGGAGTACTTGGTTATAGATGCTTATCTTGGTCTGATTTTAGGTGAGTTCAATATTTTTGAGCCACCTTTGAAATCTATACACATATTCTTGGAGTTCAAATGGAAACCAAAAGGTATTTATTCTCTTATAATAATTTATTATGATTAATTAGTCCTAAATAGCCAAGATGAGATCTTAAACCAATCAAGTAAACCTTCCTTGAAGCAAGACAGGCTTGTGTAGGGATATATGACATCATCCATGTATAGAAAGAGAATGAAATAGGCCTTAGAGAGGTCATCATAATGTATTTGATTATGTTTCTCTTGGTTTATTATGTTGGATGAGGTCACTTGAATAGACTATGATGGAAAGATCCTCACCTAGCTCCTTAGCTTATGTTCTTCTTGATCCTTCATGATAATAATAGTCTATTGTAGGCCACTTTTAGTGATTGTATAAGATATTTCTTAGTGTGTATACAATATTTCATGTTCATGAATGACCTCTACCATCTTGTATGATGTTTCAAGGTCTCACCATAAATCCTTATCTTCATTATCCCTTAGTGACCAGCATTTGGTTGTAGCTACCTAATTTAGGTCATTTTTTGACTATATATGCTTTGACTAGCCTTACAAACACTCCTTGTCATACTCATATTGATCCTTGGTTAAATTTTATCTCCTTGATAGTGGTGACTTAGAATAGAGGTGGGATTAAGGGTGGATGGATGAATGGAGAATGGACAATGGTGAAAAACATAGAGTATGACAATGGTATGGCAAAGGTATGGGATGAAAGGGTGGTGATGAAATGAGCATGAAGGAGGCATGTCAAGACCATGGTAAGGAATAAAATACAAAAAAGGCTCATCATCATAATTCCATACCAAAATGGAAACCATTGGAGGAGAGCTACAGGATGATAATGAATCATAGTTTTCTTCAAAAACCTTAAAATTTGCAAAAAAACCTTAACTTATGCTAAACTAGGTCTGTTTAAGCACTTGAGAGCACGGAGAAGGACTTTATTGGACATAAAATAAGAGAACATCTAAGAATAATGCTTTAAAATCATAAAAAACTTGATGTAAACCCTAAAAAACATAAATTCTTAACAATTTGAAGTTGTCTTCATCTTCTTCTTTGACCATACAATTCAACCTTGCAAACTTGCCAATACTGTAGATTGATTAGATGAGTTTGAGACCTATGTTTGAAATTGAATTGGATTAATAACACTTTAAAAATATCATGGAAAGGTAGATCAAGTCCTCAAGATTTTGGAACAAGTTGAATTTCCTTAAAACTCTACTTAGATGAGGAGAAATTAAAGAAAAATAGTTACCTTTCTGGTTACAGGGCAACACAATTTGACATATCTTCAACTGGATGGTTCATGAGTCTAGAAAATATAATCTATAAACCACTTGGACCATCAAGAATCCCTCTAAGTCTAGTTTCTTAACCCCATATTTTATACCTTCACTCTTATCTAATAGATTGTACCATCAAAAAATCTACAGGGAGGTCTCTCTGTGCCAAGAAGCAAAGTAATAGAATAAGGATAGTTTAGGGCCTATATGACCATGAAATTCCATGAAACTACTGATGAATCTTGGGAATGACTTGTAGATGACTTCTCCTACCTTGGATTATACATAATCTGTACTCTGCAAAATAAAGGAAAAAGATTCCATTCTTGCCTTTAAAAGACTACCAAAGCCTTCCAACACTTGGTAAATAATATTTGAGAATTATTTTATGGAAATAATGTAAAATTAGACTTTTCCATGTTTTAAACTTGCAAATTTGGCATGTGTTGGCTATTTTGGGGCCTTTTGGGCTTAGAAAACATATCAAATGACCTTTTAAAAGCTTGAAACTTTAGACTTAAGTTATTTTCACCCTTTTAAATAGTTTAAAGTTATTTTGGCATGATTCAAATAATTTTTAAACCATTTTTGATGATTTTTACCCCATTTTTTACATTTCAACCAAAATTTACATTTTCGACTATAATTCACTAGTTTAACCAATTGCAAAAGGGTAAGGATTGGATTTTTGAAAGTTTTCAAATGATAGGGGTAGTAATTTGGCCCTGATAGGCCAAATTAATAATATTCACAATAAGTGATTCAAAGAACAATGTGTTTTGTTTAGTTCCTTGCTTTGTGTTTTGTTCATATTGTTTTCTTGTGTTTTGTATATTGTTCAAAAGTAGTTTATATATCCAGCCTGCATACTTGTGACTCCATATCCCAATGGATAGGATTAGGCAATTGGTCATGACATAGTAGGCATGCCACCCCTAGGAAATTAAAAAATATGTTGACCATTTTTTGCCCCATAAACCAAAATAGATCAACCCCCCTATAGTTAAAATATTGTATAGGGGCTTTTATAATATCAATATTTTATGGATTTATTTGATGTAATTTCATATGCCATTTTAAGTGGGTAATGGCCTATCCTAGTCCTTATATCTTATGGTGTCTTAATAATAATTTTGATCATATATGCAATTAGTAAATTTCCATGGTGTTGAGCAGTTGCAAGTGCAGGTCCAGAAAAGCCTAAGGTTACACTTGGGAGTTTTGTTTAACTTTTGGTCAAGTGATGGGAGCATTCAAATTTATCTGAACAAAGTTTCGACATGAAGCCTACAATAAATGTGAAAGGATTAATTATTTCAATAGTTTTATCCCACTTCATTTGTCTAAGTGTCAGAATTCTTTTAGGAGTTGTGTTTTAGGATTTTTGTTTAAGTGTAAGGAATTGTTTCAAACATTTTGTCTGAAACAATTTCCCCAAAAGAATTTTCCAATGAAGAGAGTCCTTTAAAAAAATCTTGAAGGATAACTTTTCAATAATTTGCTCCATTATAAAAATCTCAAGGGGTACTTTTTTAGCAAAGTGTCTTATGCACTTTTCCCAAAAATATTTTCTTCAAGAAAGTGTCCTCTACATTTTATGTAAAAGACCTTCCTACAATGAAGTCAATCAATTCAAAAATTCCAAAGGGCACTTCCAAAGTGTCGAAAGGCCATTCTAAGGACACAATTCCTTCATGAAAATTATTTGAGAATTTTTCCTGAATGTAGATTTCTTTCAGAGCTTTTGTCTCAAATAAAAAGACTAAGGTATAATTCTTTCAAACATTTTGTCTGAAAGAATTATTCAGAGCAAGTGTCCTCTAAAACTTTCCCAAAGGGTAGTTTCTCGAGAAAATGATTGGTTTCAAGATTTATGAAGGGTGATTTTGAAATAAAGTCTCTCGAACACTTTTTTGGAAGGATACTTTTATCAAGCAAATGGTCCAATTTAGAAAGCCCAAAATATTTCTTTTTTCAAGCAAAGGGTTAGATTTATTTCAAAAAAAGTGTTCACATAATTTTTATAAATGAATTATTTTACAAGAAAGTTCCCCAAACAATTTATTCGAGGGGCTCCTCCCCATGTAAAGTGTCCCAAACTATTTCCCCAAAGTGTATTTTTCTGGGGAAATAGTCCACTTCAAGGTTTTGAAGGGCATTTTCTCAACAAAGCGTCCCACACATTTTATCTAAAGGATATTTCTACAATGAGAGGGAGGGACCAAGGCATGGATTCTTTTGTACATTTTGTTTGAGATGGAGATCCTGAGAGAATTGCTCAAAGGCAGAGACAAAGCATATGAATTCCTTCGAAAAAAGTGTCCCACATAAAGCCCAAAGTAATTATCTAGAAAAATGTCTAAAGGAAATAGATATTTTATTTCAAAAGGTCCCAGGCAGCCCCATAGACATCAAATTAAATCCCCTCCAAATATCCATTTAAATTTGAAAATCTGGAGACATTCGTCTAACATCAATTTTAAGATTGAATAAAGTAAGTCCATTTGAGCTTAAATTTGGTGATCACATGAAAATCAAATGACGTCCCATAGACCATTAATTTTAAGATCATGAAGTAGCCATTAGGTTTCAAATAGTGGGTTCTAGAAAGATCAATGGTCCTCACTCAATCATACATCTCAATCTAACAGTGCAAGGTGAGTCAAACAGTTAAAGAGCTCGATGGTTCAACACATGGCACAAGCATGTGAAGCTATAAATTGATAATAGTATACTAAGGATTAATGCACATTTGACATGTAGCATAGATGGGGATAAGGTCAACAATTTAAAGGTATATCGAAAGGCTCATATTCATTCAGACCAGGCAAATCCAATGGAATGAGCTGAGTTAAAATGGTCAGTGAACCTTAAGGGTGAATGGGTGCATGACAAGTGGCACAAGAGCATTTGACTAGTAGAATATCAATGTCTCATAGTCATCTATGCATAGTCATATCTAATGGACTGAGATGTGTCAATGATTAATGATCTAATCTAGTTATCGATGATCAATCAAAATAAAGGGAGGCCAAATGACTTAGGTAGAGGTTAAAGAGTCAATTTTTGACTAAGGAAAGTAAGCATGATAAATTTAGGCTTGAGAACATTTTAATTGGGGCAAAGAGTGGATATTTTGGGATCAAATGACACTATTAGGGACCTACAGAGTAAGATACATAAAACTCAATGGCTATCACCAAAGCCAGTCGTAGGAAAGTGACCTTTCTTCCCAATTGGGCACACATCATGACAAACTAGTTTGGAGTAGTTTAGCATCAGGACAAAACCCTAACAAATTGATCTAATTTTTCTAACTAGATATATTCCTAAACCCAGTTGGATTAACTTGATTCTATCATTGTAACCACTAGGGAACATCAATGAGAGAACAATGTACTTGTGTAACCACTAGGGTGACCTGGATCAATAAAATGGTTTGAATGAACATATTTATAGAGGCATTTATAACCACTTTTCAAATGGTTTTGAATTTATTTATTCCTCTTTTGAGCACCAAGGCCCCTTTCTCTTGCATCCTTTCTTCTATAAGTATAGTTCTGGAGTTATTGCAAAAATAACCACACCATGTATGGTAAAGCCCTACTAAATTTATGTTATATTTTACCTTTGAACATTAATACACATTTGTTTTTTGAGTTTTGAAATTTTTTATAAGTTTGCAACTAATTTATGGTGATGATAAGTGATAACTCTCTATACTTTCTTCCCTTATATTTTCATGTTTGAGCAAGAGTTCTTAATCTAACAAGTCATACAGAGTGTAGTCTAGTGTGTAAAGATTTTCAAGTTTACAATTATCCTTCGAGTGTGAAATATACCCTCTAGTTCATTTACCTTGTGTTGTTGTTCATATTTTCCCTCTATATCAAAATATTCATGTTAGAATCTATTAAGACTTAGAGACTAGTTCATATTTTTTGTTTTAGTGTGGTAGAAATATGATGGTCATGTGGAAGATATTTTTGGCACATCACCTTATTTAGAGTAGGTTCAATTTATGCATTTTATAACTCTTTTACCCCATAAATAAGCAATATCTTATGTGACAAATATTTCATGATATATTTAGGGAGCTAACCCTTAAATCTAGAGGCTCATTTTTGATATAGGTACACCCACATACCTAAAAATGTTGCCATGTTTCCCAAATCAAGAATAAGCTTAAATAACCTCTTCTAGGGTATAACATTTGGTGAAAACAAGAACTATGTTTGATATCCATTTATAATAGTCTAGTGGTCTAATAAATCCTAATCCCAATAATTTCTCTAATTTAGTGTTTACCAATAGATCGATGCATGGATGCATCTTCCTCAATTTCTATTTAACTAGCTTGGCATCTAGATGAAGAATAAGGTAATGCACAACCAAGTGAGGGTCTAATCCTGGCATGTTTGAATATTCCCATGAAAAAATATCAATGAAATCCACCCAAATGGATATAGTATGTTCATGTTCTGCTTCAATAAGGGAAGCTCCAAGGTAAATAATTTTGGGATCATTGTCTGTTCCTAGGTTCACTTCAACAATGTTTTCTACAAGAAGTGTAGATCCATCTTCAAGAATAGTAGGCAATGTGTGATTATGATCATCTTATTCTACTACATTTCTTTGTTTTTCCTCCCATATCTCTAGATAATGTGATGAATCTGAATCCACCAAATCAGGTAATGGCAAACTAGCAAATATCTCAAGAAATTCAAGAGGAAGATGCTCAAAGACCTATTTTTGTTTTGACTCAATGCTATTACTAGCTATAGAGATGATACTTGATATACCTTGTGCTTCCTTTTGGGATGAGCAAAATTTCCCATCTAAGATCACCTAAAATAGGTTTTCACTCAAGGGCTTGCCTTTTTCTTTACTTTTTCCCTGATCAATGAGTACCTCAAATAGGTTTTCACCCAAATATCTTGATATTTTATCTTTATTATGACCAAGAAAGTTTTCTTGCTCTCTAAAGTAGGTATAATAATATAATGAAAAATCAAAGCCTTATTTATGATCGCCAATGGGAAATCTATCTCTGAGGCCCATATACTCTTTAATTAATTTTTCTTTCTAGAATTCATCAAGGTGTATGACCAAATTTTATTGGTCCCAATCAATTAGTTCATGATGACAAAGGCATAGGGAACAATGAGGTGTTAAGGTCATAATGGAATTTGAATCAAAAAAATCCAAGTTAGTAATCTCATTAAAAAGGTTATAGTGGGATGCTAAATCAATATTAGGAGTCTTATCACTAGTCAATTGAGGAGAATCACTATAGAAAGTCATGAGGTCACCCCTAGTTAGTATAAATCTGAGACCATGATTCAAATTAGGTATTATAGATGATAAAGGTTAAAATATTCCTTATGCTCATGGGTTAAGGCCTCTTCCTATATAATCAAAATTGTCCATGATCTAATTAGGGATAGGATATTTTGGATTTTAAAAATAATCAACAATGCCACTAGAATATAACTAGTTTCCTTTAGTGAAGTAATAGGTACAAATACCATCTATGGTTTTCATTGGTCTTTCTTCTATTTCTAGATTAAGTTGGGTCTATTAGGGATTTTATAAGGTTTGGATTTACCAAATGTCTTAGGATAATTTGTCAACTTAGCAATATGGAAGGCATCCTTAAGCTGGTACGTGGAAATTCCCACATCTTCTATAAAAATCTATTTTGAAAGAGTTATGAGAAATAGATTAGTCAAAGTGGATGTAAGGGCACTATGATTGATATAATTAAATTTTGGTGAATGTGAAACTATTTCCTTATTCCTATTTATAACAAGTTTATAACCTAGACAATAGTTATAAGTGTGGAACTTAGCCTCAAGGTGTTTGCAATATTGATAAGTATGTAGATCGAAGGGAATAATAACCTCAATCCCATCATGGGAAAACTTAAGGCATTAATGTAAGGTAGATAAAACATCCTGTACTTCATGGATCTAAGGATGACCAAGAATTATGTTATAAGGCAACTCAATATCCATAATATGTAACAATGTGTGATGGGAAATAGACCCAACAATGATTGGTAAATAAATGGTACCAAAAAAATCCCTCTCAACATTATCATAAGCCTTTATGGTGATCATCTTTGGTTAAATGTCCTTCACAGTGTAGCCTAATCTCTATACCAATTTTAGGGACATTATATTTAGATTTGAACCATTATCTATAAGAACCCACTTGATCTTATGGTTTTCAATGATGACCTTAATATACAGTGGGTTATTATGGCTTAGATCAAGAGTGGACATGTATTTTGATCAAACATGAGATGTTGAAACAAAGACAAATGCCCAACTAGTGTTTAAAACTATTCAAGATCAATATCTTTAGGAATAGTTGATTCTTGTAAAAGGCTACTTAAAATAGTTCTATGGACTTCAGATGTATGCAAGAGATCTAAAATAGAAATCTATGTAGGGGCTTTACTCAATTGGTCTGATAGATTATAAGGATTTTCAATAGTAGGATGAGATGATTTAGCCATGGTTGGTAAAATATTTGGCTTTGGATCGAAAAGAACAATGTTCACATTGGTTTTAGTGGGAGAAAAAGTCAAGGGGCCCTGAAGAGTAACTCATGAGTGTCTAGTAGTGATTATGCAATCTAGAGGTGGAAAGGAGACATTATAATTAGAAGATGAAGGCAAAGGGCCTTGAAGGGTGACTCGTGGGTGTCTAGTTATGATTGAACAATCGAGAGGTGAAAATTATCCATTATAATTAGAGGAAGGATGAGGTCCAAAAATAGTAACCTATGTAAATTGAGGTGCAATAGAATTACGTGAAATTGACATAGTGTTACTAGAGGAAGAGGATGTTGACCCTATAATAATGAGTCTAGTACTATGAGGAGAACGAGAGGGTTCATAGAATTTAATAGTAATAGTGGTAAGGAGGTTTGCATAAATGCATCCCATGGTGTTATTATAGTTGTAAGGCATGTTGTTGTAACCCAAGTTGTTAGCATGGGTATTATGATCCTGATTATGATCATGTTGGTTATGATTTTAACCTTGATGTTGATTTTGATATTGCCACTAATTTTGTCCTTAGTTCTAATTTTTCCTTGGTGGTTGTTGGTTATGTTGAGGAAATGGATATTTGTAGATTCCCATATTTTTATTAGTGTTCTATGGAGCAAGCTTAATCTCAACTTCACCACTCTTGATTAAATCTTAAATAAAGTGCCACAATTGGGTACAATGATAAACACTGTGACCAATAACACAATGAAAGTTGAAATTTTTTTTTCCTGATACTAGTCTCACTTGGGTTGATCTACAAGAAATGGCCTTGGTATAGGCCATATAATTAGGTTAGATGCTATGGGATTTTGAAATTCTACCTCAATAGGCTCTCCCAATTTATTGAAGAATCTAAATTAATTATGGAATGGCCTTTATGGAGGGACTCTTTGCAAATTGGTTGATGGATTAGGGGGAGTTAATTGCATATTTGGAGTAGGTGGGGCCTACATTGTTTGTATGTGTCTTGATTTAGTTACTCCATTCCCTACCATGTTCTTGTTCTTATTGAAACCCTTAGGTTTCTTTGTTATAATAGTTTGATAAGGAGATTGGGTTTGATTTTATGTTTCAACCTATGAATAAATCTTAACAAAGACTATTTGAATAATCACTTTCTCAATCTAGACACCCTTGTCTATAATTTATTTAAATGTATTCAAGTAAGTAAGCCATAGATTGTGTATGACCTCAAGATGTAAGTTTTGTGAAAAAATATTCACCAAATATTTGTCTATAAAATTATGTTAAAATCAACCAACTAATGTTCTCCATCATTTTAGATATTCCATAAATATTTATCCATCATGATGTTTGGATTTACACAATTCAACAATGGTCAATTCATGCTCAATTTTGTATGAGAAGTGGTTGACAAAATTTTTAGATAGATATTTCCAAACCATAAATGACCCCTTGGGTAACTGAAGAAGCCATTTTAAAGCTTTTCTTGCTAAACTTCAATGAAATAATTGAATAAAAAACATGCTACTATAAACCACCTATTGGCATAATAAAAAAATGCCTAAATTTGTTCACGAGGGTCAACCTTTCCTTTGTACTTGTCAAATTTAGGTCCTCAAAATGAGGTGGAAAGGGGACTTGGAGAATACTCAAATCAAATAGATATGGACATATCTTATCAAATTTCTACTTCTTAATTATATTTTTAGTTTCTAATTATGACACAATTTGTTTCATGGAATTC
The DNA here is from genome assembly GCA_037957365.1 of Torreya grandis. Lineage (NCBI taxonomy): Eukaryota > Viridiplantae > Streptophyta > Pinopsida > Cupressales > Taxaceae > Torreya > Torreya grandis. The sequence goes on along the minus strand of JARHVA010005607.1, from coordinate 494,263 downwards.
CACTCTTGCATGTTTGATGTATTCATGGGTGGAACATAATGCTATTGGGGTGGTATGTGCCCCTGTTGCATGGATTTATTAGGGATGTATACCCTATGATCCACAAATTTGTTTTAGTTTACTCCTTGAGTCGAGTAAGTGAGTCATTAATTTCTAGTTTGATTAACAATCCCTAAAGTCTACCTCCTTGAGTAAGTGTTCTATTTATTTTGGGGAGTCTATGGTCTATTTACTCAAGTACGTGTTGGTTAAGATGAATTAGCCAAATTATTTTGGACAATTTATTCAATGTGCATTAAATGTTTTCATCTTTATATTTTCAAAGCGATAAGAGGTTCTTGATGATAAAAAAATGTGTGCTCTATGTCTAGCGAAGCATGTTGTAGAACCTCTTGGGACTTAGGTTATTCTATTGAGATATCTTGATCCATCATTGTTGTGTTATCAAAAAAAGTTTGTGTTGGTTCAACCACATTCCCTTATTCTTTGGAATCATCATTATATATTGAATTATTAATTAAATAGTCTATCAAGTCCACAATAACTTGGTTTGCATATTGTTGACTTATCTTTTTGATCTTGGTAAATAGATCTTGATCATTAGGTTTTGACTTTATGAATTCTTTCCCTTTTCTAGAAGCAACATTTTTTTTTAAGTATTAGTGAGGAATTGATCTCACTATTTTTCTTCTACCCTAACTAAGGTATGCAATTGTTCCATAGGAAAGTCTGATGGCAATCTTGCGCTTGATTCAATCAATCTTAGGAGTGTTTCATCCTTGTCCTCTTGGGGTTGGTATTCAAGATAATCTTCCTTAGATCCAACAATTGTGGGAATGTCCTAAAATAACATGAAATTATCTCAACCATCATAAAAGTTTTCCTCCTCATAAATATGTCCATAAGAGATGGATTACAAAGATGGTTAGACGAGGCATTAGTCATGAAAATCAATAAAAATGCCTAAGAGCATAAAAATATAAGCTAACCTATTCAAATAACATGTGGTAGATGATAATAATTAATAAATTAAATACAACACATATATATTACCTTCCCAAGATAATCCCACCACCCAAATGTGGCTCAAAATCATGATTTTCCCCTTGATTTGGTGCTCAAGTCTTGAACAATAATGCAAGGCAAAGATCTTCAATTATCTCTTTCTCACCAATAAAATTAGGCTCATGATATTAAAATTAATGTTGTGTAGATCTTAAATCTATCCTATTGAAAATTAAGCATAATAAACACCACAAAGAAATGGCTTGTGGAGAGAATTATACATAATAAATTTACACAAATGAAGCTTAATCAAAGTGGTCTTGGCCCTCCTATTTATAGATTTTCCAAATTGATTAGGATCAACCATGGCCATACATATTGAGATCAAAATGTGTGGCCATGAATTTATCCAATTATGTAAATAATATCCATAAATACCCTCATAAATATTGGGAAGGAAGGGGCATTAAAAAGACATGGGAGGCCATAAACCTAATATTTGTTGCATTTATGGTTTATGGATGCCACCCCACAAATGATGTCATTTGATGATGTAGATAATAAGAATAAATTTAAAATAAATTAATATTCAATAACTTTTATGTAATTCTTACTTAAGTTCATAATCTGGTTTAATTTGCCTAAGTAAGATTAATCAATTTTTAAGCAATTCTTTAAAAATTGGTTTCACTTCATTAATCAAACTGGTCAAAATGTCATATTACTGGGTTATAATTTGATTGGAGATGAATTGTAAGGTGACGTTAGTTTCAAATGGACCAATATCATATTTAGGATGTTGTCATCACAAAATAAGACATGCACATATCGTGTGCTTCTAAATTAGAAGAAAAGAGAGATTTGGAGCACTAAAATGCATTTTCATCATTTTGAATCAAAATGATTTGAGAAAAGTTAATAATCATATAAAATTTATTTCCCCATCTAGGGATACATTAGCCTAAATCAACACTTGTGTAGGATAAACTTGAACCATTTAGCATGTTTAAGTGATTTTGGCCAAAATTATGCATTTTCACAAATTTCGAGTAAGATTGAGAATTTCAACACAATGGTGTTAGGAATTAGATGTCTACACATACATTGTTAAATCATCTAAGTATACTTAGAGGAACATATGAATGAATTATTTAAAATTGGTGATCACCACTCAAGAGAACATGGCTAGCACGTTCTTCATCCTAAAGGGCATTATGTTGTAAGAAAAATAACCCCATTCAATAAAAAATGTAGTTTTTGGCTTATCCTCCTCCTTGATCTAGACTTGATGCCATCCTAAGAACCTATTATTAAGGGTGTATATCTTGAAACTTGTGATGCCATCTAATACTTCGTCAATGAACAGAGTTGGAAAGGGTCAGTCATGCAGGTGGTATTCAATAGTGTGTAGTCAAGATAAATTGAGACGTGCCCATCCTTTTTGATGTTGATGAACATGGGGCTAACATATTCACATTACTACATGGGGTAGATGACACATATGTCTATCATGCCATTGATATCCATATTGACTTTAGTGTGAAGATTTAGGTTCATCCTGTAAGGTCGCTTCTTGACAGGTCTTACACTGTCGACTAGCTTGATGCTTATCTTCTTGAGGGATGGGTGTATGCCTTTCATATCTCTATATTTATGAGGGAAAAGTCTTGGAATTCCTTTAAGAGGTCCATAATAATCACTAGCTATATGTTAGACCAATAGGCACCTAGAGTGGAAATCTTTGGTTCCCCTTCTAAACTGATATCTACCTTTATAGTTTTTAATGGCATGTGGTAGGGTTAATTCTTCTCTTGGTGTGAATCCTAGACTTATCTACTACCCTCAGTTGTTTCTACTTGATATGGGTAGGGTCTTCTTCTTCTGGGGTGTTATCCTCAACTTGGCACACTAACTTCCTTTTTCCTGTCAAATTATTCTAGTTGCATGCCTTTTATGTGTCATCATCTTCATCACTAGAGTCACCAATAAGAGTTTGATCATCGAATAAGGTTGGGAATGCTAACCCATTTTCACCAAACATGTCTCTTAGGAACTCCTCCAATATTTCAATATCCTCAAACACTAACCTTTTAATGACCTATAGTGGCTCAATCAATTTAAGGTTTCACAAAGCAAAGGAGAAGGTGTGAACAAACCACTCCTTAAGGGCTTCCTAGTTTGTTGTCTCATGATGCATCTCATTGAAAACATACCATGCCCAATTATTTAAATTCCTATATAAGGTGTGCACCCATAGATTCCTTGGGGAATATTTTTTATAGATAATCCACATTTCTTTATAAAGATGCACATGTGTTATAGGGTCAGAGTTACTAGAGTCAGCTGAGATGTCCAGGATCTCATTACTCTTTCCAAATCTAGTGCAAAGGGATGCCTTCACATCTTTCCAAGTTGGAAAGATAGGATTTTATTTTTCCCACCAATGAGAGACAATGCTCTTCAATGTATACACTAGTACACCCATTCTATCCACCTCTTTTGGGATTCATGATTTGAGGTTATGGACATAGTATTCCACTAGATTACTCCCTTCATATTTTGTGAGTGATATAAGTTTTCCATTACTAAGGAAAAACACTCTTTTTCCCTTCTTCTTAGCATAAGGGACCCATATTTTAGAGGCATACTTGATATGTACCTAGCCCATATTTACCAATTTTGGTGCCTATGTGTGCACCAAATGACACCGTCAACTAGTGGTATCATATGCTTCTTCAACCCATCGATCACAAATAATGTTAGTGGTATATGATGTTGATTTTCCATCCTCCCAAGAGAGCATTCCTTGATCATTTGGGTATTGAGTCTCATCACCTTGTGCCATGATGTTATATATGTGGTTGATCTCATCCTTGATGTCTATGTTTTCAACATAGGGGGTCATTGGTTATTTGAGAGGGGTATAACTACCCTATCCTTTCCATTATCAAATGTAATGTGAATTTTTTTGAAGTACATATTTACATTATTTTCATAGCACCATGGCCTTCCTAGAAGCATCAGATAATTATCTTGCTCTACTAACTTGATCACCTCAAAGTTAGAATGGAATTTGATGCCCATGATATCTACAACTATGCTCTTTAGAATCTTGATAGGCTGTGCTCAGGTCTTATTGGCCATGAATAGTACATGAGGGGAAGGTCTCAAGGCTAGCCTACCCATTTTATCTTAGACATTCTTAGTCAAGATGTTGACCTTGGTGCCTGAGTCTATAAGGACCTCATAGATAGACCATCCATCAATAGTGGCATCCACCAGGAGTTATTGGTTATATTTATCATTTTGTGTATGCAAAAATTCTCACACCCTCTCCATGCATGGCATGATGACCTCAACTTGATTTTGACCTACATGTTCTAAGAAAAAGTTATTTAATAAGGACTACATTCCTTCTATCTACAGGTAGCATAAGATCTCAGTTAATTCTTGTACCTTAACTTCTTAGCTATCTTGCTTCTTACAAGAGGTGGCAAATTGTACTTTTAGGTTTCATGCTAATTAGAGATCCCATTGTAGGTTTTGGATGACACTCATTACCTACTATAACATGTCTTTTTGGGATTTTGGGTCTTAATATTATGCAAATTTGGGGTTTAGTCACATTATACACTCATTGTAACCCTTATCCCCATATTTTAGGTGTAACCCAAGTACTAACCTAATTGAGAGCTAAGTGGTGAATCCACTTTACATAGTTGCATGTGCCTTGACTACCTTAGTAGGTGTAGGTTACACCTTCAGGGTCTATCTTTCCATTTCTATCTCACACCAAATCATTCATGTGCCCTTGTCTACACTAGGCCTACTTTAGGTCAAATTTTTATATAGGTTAGGGCATTCCTTGACCTTATGGGACCCTTGACTATACCCACACATGGGATGTTTAGGGAAGTTATATTGATAATGCTCTGTTGAGACACACTTATAACATGATAATGGTGGGAACCTTCTACTACCATATCTTCCACCTTTCCCTTTGACACCTCATTGCATCCTAAAGCCTATGTTATGTTGGCTATAACCCTCATTAACTTGGATATCCTACCATTTGACTACTATGATAGCTTTCCATGCACCTCTTTCCATATTTTCATGCATTTCATCAATCAACTATAAATTAATAGTGGTATGGGTGTAGGCACCACACAAATGAAAATAGATGGTTGTGTTGACTTAGCTAGCACATTATAATAAAGGGAAGTTATGGAAATCATGCACATCTTGATAGACTTCATAGTTTAGAATCAAGGTGCATATATTCCTCTATGGGTAGTTAGTCCTATTATGGCCCTCTAATTTACAATCAATACACCATAATCCACTTTAGGTGTCATGTAATGAGATAGAGGTAATATTTTAGAGCTGGGAAGCCATAGACGCAATTTTTGCCTCTATAAAAGGGCTGATCCTAGTATATGTGCTTTTAACTAACTCATATTTAAGCACAACTTCAAGCACTTCTCGAGGGTCTATAAAAGTATTCATGGAAATCACTCTTTGAAATGACATGGGCAACCCTCCAATGAACCAATGTGCATGTTGGGAAGGATGAATATCATATGGGAGCTTTGATAGGAGAGTTTTGAACCTTGCATCATATAGGTGCACACTCTATGAGAATCCTTGGGTAATCTCTTTTAACATGGTGATGCTCTATTGTTCAAAATTTAGAATTTCAAATTCCTTTAAGAATATATCCTTTAGGGTATCATAGTCAACCATGGCTTGGTTAGGATATAATTTCCTAAACTAGGGAAGGGTTAAATCAAGTAAAGTGGTTGTAAATTGGGTTGCCTTACATTCCAATTGGGTTATGCCCCATGCTCGCCATTTTAGTTCACACTTCAACACATGTTCTACAACATTTTCCATGCCATGATATTTTGGCAAGTGTATATCCATTTAATTGTAGATTTTCTATGGGGGGTAGATGGTATCTAGGGATCTTGTCTTCCTAACACCTATCTTGGCAGTAGTCCTCTAATGCCTCCAACCATAGGGTTAGGTGCTAGTCCCATCATTACTATTGGTGTAGTTAATGTCATTGGTTCTATACTACTTACTTGTGGTGTCAAACCACTTCTTATAGGATATTTCCCACTTTACATACTAACATTGGATGATTTGGTATGCTCATGTTCAAGTTCTATTATGGTGAGCTAGAACCCAAAATTATAGAGGTAGTTGTGCTCACCTTCTTGTATAGAATAGTTTTTTCAATCACAAAGTTATAATCCAAGTCTAAAAAATCTAAGATCTAAGTCTTCAACATAGTCAATTATTACTTATATAATTTTTTCAAGTGGGAGATATATCATGTGAGCAAGATACATAGGTTCAAAAGGGGTAGGTGCATCAATCATATCTATAGTTACTAAGTCCTTTAGGAACCCAATGAATTTTACACCTATCAAGTGTTGAGATTGATCCATCACTTCATTATATTTCTCTTCCTTGTGTTGTTGTATTTCAAGAGATCCTTCCCCATGCCTTTCCTTCTCATTATAAGTTCTATCAAAACTTATAGGTTCCATATCTTCCATTAGTCAGCACCATCTCTTATTATAAGTCTATTTATTAAGCTCACAAGTGTCAATCTGTTCATCCCCTTCCATTATGCCTAACCTACACATCCCACTCTACCCCTTTATAATGCTCATATATGAAAGGACATAAGCCTTCCATTCCCAAAGTTTTAAAACCATAATCCACCATTAGCTTTTTGAGCTTTGCATCAAATTCCTTCACAAACGTGCCTCTAGGGTCATTCAAAAATTGATACTCTGATTTCTCAAGGCATAAATATGTTGAGACTGCAAACTCAAATATGTATCTATTCATAATTCCTTGCCACCATTTATCTACTAATCTAGTCCAAGTAGAATCCACGGTCTCAAGTCTCTCTAGGTGCCCCTTCATCCACCCATAGCATTTTCCATAGCTTCTTCTTCTATGGGTTGAAATGCATCTAACCACTAATACACATTCTTAGGTAACTCATAGAAAAAGACATCATATAAAGCACCATATAGGTTATTTTGAACCCATTATCTTGGATTTTATCCTTGGTAGGTTGGATGATTTAGCATAAATCTATGTTTCATCTATTATAGTTAGTACTCGATATTTTCAAGATAAATTTGATACATCATTATATCACACCATCACAACAATAAAATTCAACACAAGTCTTGATAATGAAACCAAAATGTTGTAGAAAAAAGGGCATAAAGTTATCGTAGTTGGTTCTTGGTTTATTACAACTAGGCATAAGAACGAAATATTCACTTAGTTCTCAACATTTGAACACTCGACTACATTCAAATCAATCCACATAAGGCACATGCCTTATGCACTCACTTAAAGCACAAATGAGAATAAACTAGGGCCCACATTGGGCTAGTTGTGTCATGGCATGAGGATTTATTTAGGGGACTTGATCAATTCATCAAAATCTTTAGGTAGATCCATAGGTGAAAGCCTTTCATAGACTAAACCTAGTGTCATGTAGGTACAAGCCTTTCATGGACTAATCATAGGGTTATATAGGCACTTGAAGGGTCAAGATGTTTCTCTTAATCAAACTACTAATGCTAGACTCACACTCCTAATAAGGATAGAAATACTTGGGGCAAACTCTATACTTAATCTTATATAAGTTACATATGATTTCATTAACGTCTACAGAAATTCCATTAACGACATGAACCGGAAACATGCATGAACTTTACTTAGCATAACTAAATTGAAAATATGACATCATAGTAATTTCATTGTCCAATATAAATTAAAAACATGAATAAACTAGACACATCATGTTTTGCTACAATAATCTTCACCATTAATTATTATTTAAAATAGAGTATAGATTTTATAGCCTAATATATGTCTAGTTCATGTAAATTAATTACTTTGAGGCTCATACATGAGCTTGGGTACTTAAAAAAGGAGCTTTGATGGCATCCATACTACTCTTGAGTCTAATGGTTACTAAAGCAATGTATACAAAGCAACTCTATTTTGCCAAACTTCACTGTAATTCTTCATCTCCCTTATTTCATCTAGCTCAAGATCCTTAAATAACATCTAGGAGCATCTTCATCAATGTGGAAGGTGCACACTAAGTGCCACTCTAGAATCTTTGGTCATCATAACTACCAGCTCCATCACCTTGTAAACAATTTACTACAATTGACACATTTGCCAAATCATCAAATATGCCCTAAATATCCAAGAGCTAGTTAGTCACCTACCAGCTAGTACAAGTTATGCATTGTACCCTCTAGCTAGTGCCAAAATTCCTAATAGCCAATCACTACAAAATGATTCCTTCATGATGATGTGGATGTCATATCGGTACAAATCCTTTCAATAATGAAATAAGGGGCCCAACAAGTATCACAACATAAAAACCATTTATAATTGATAGTTTCACCAAATAATCAATTTTCATGCTTACCATCACCTTCTCATGTGCTATTAAATAATTTTCCCAAGTGTAACCTTATCACACTCCTTCTACAATATCTCAATCCAAGTAGACCTAAACCAAGGAACTATGACAAAAATGCATATCATGATTATTCTTTAGATTGTGGGGCATTCAATGAATAAAATTTTCAAGATAAGACATAACATATATGATCTTATAGATGACAACATTATCAATTTTGGCACTCCTATAGAGGAAACTAGACCATAACATAATGGAAATGAAAAATTAAAGATATTTTTTTATCCTTTTCTTAAACATGAGGGTAAGTGCATGGAATTGGATGATAATTCCATGGACATTTTAGGTAATGTGATCATGTTAAAAAATAATGGGATCACATTATTTAATTAAAATGATCACATTATTTAAATTATGGCTCAGTAATTACCAAGCCATAACATTATCATGTTAGAGTATAACATGATCATGTTATTAAATAACATGATCATGTTATTATAAAAATAATAATGTGATCGTGTTACTATTATTTTCCACATTAAATTAATGATCATGTAGATGGAGTGAATATTGGTCAATAGGTAATGCAATCATGTTATTGATAACATGATCATGTTCCTATTATTTTACACATAAAAGCATGTGGGATTTACACATGAAGGCAACTTTGGATAGAAGATAATATATACTACTCTAAATGTTAATTATAAGTTTATATTTGTTTTCTTATACTTTGAATTTATTTTAGTAATAAATTAGGCTCACTCAACATATAATAGAGTTGGCCTCACAGCTGCATGCCTTATGATGTCGAAAATAATTTTTTAAAATCTGATCTAGTTAGAACTTAGTCATTTTTAGGGTCTAATTATTAAACCTATGGATTTTAGGACATAATTTTTATAATTGATGTCCATTTTTGGTAAACATAGTCTTTTTTAAGTTTGTGTTCCTTCTGGATTGATTCCTAGAATTTCCAAGAGTCTTAGGTTTGTAAAAATTGAAGTTTGTAAACCACTCACTTTGAAATTGATGTAAAGTGGTGTGATTGGTGTAACATATGTCACATTGATGACCTGTACACATAAAATTACCACTTTGTGTTAATTTCACTTGTTCATCATCCCTCCCTCATCTATGATCACTTCTTACTCATACCTCATCACCCCTAATCACTCTCTCATCATTCTTAATTATCCATAATCACTCCTTCATTAACCCTCATTATCCCTAGTCATCTCTAATCACTCCCTCATTATCTCTCACCATCCATCATCATCACTAATCACTCCTTTATTAGCTCTTACCATCCCTAATCACCACATCAACATCCCTAATCACTCCCTCCTCATCCCTCATCATCCCTAATCACTCCCTTATTGACCCTCACCATTCCTCATCATTTATAATTCTCCTTCATCATCCCTAATCACTCCCTCATTGACCCTCACCATCCCTCACCATACCTCATCTCTCATAATCACTCCCTCATTAATCCTCACCATCCCTCATCATCCCTAATCACTCTCTCATCCTCCTTAATCACTACCTCATTGACCCTTACCATCCCTTATCATCTCTATTGACTCCCTCATCATCTCTACTCAATTACTCCTCATCCATTATCATCCTTAATCACTCCATATAATACCTCGATGGTGGTATTTTTTTGGGGTTTAACAATGTTAGGAGCTACAAGTGGAGATTTGAGTGATAACATAAAATATAAGACATAGTGATCAAAATAATGTGGAGGTAATTTTGAAACATAAATATTTAACACCTATGAAAAAATATGGACCTATTAAAAATGATGTAATTCACAATTTAAAATCTTCAAGAAAAAGAGAAGAAAGTAAAACCACCATAGCACAAAAAATGGGTAGTAAATACATAAAGATCACCAAGCTATGTGATTTCCTGAAACAGTAAATTACTTTCCATATGAGGACATTTTATGATTGAATAATTATATTTAAGGCCTTATATTTGTATGTATATTGATTGATTCATCATACTAGAGAGTGGAAAATAATTTTCAAATGATTAAAATAAGCAGTCCATTATTGGAAAGTGGTGCTTAATTCATAACTTCAATATTCAATCCAATGAAGAGTGTCGCACTATGAAATATCTACTTGAACATTTTTAGAAGTGTTTAAAAGTTATCTATAACTATAAAAAGGTAAGTAGATAATATATTATGAACCCAATGATATGGTTGGTACTAAAAAAATCTCTGCTTCCCCCAATAAGAAATTTTATGAATTAAAGATATTATTTCATTAACAAATGTAGATCAATGGTGAGATAATACAATTCATAATTTTCAATGGAATTTATAATAATTTAATTTATCCTAAATCATTTTTCAAAAATTGAACTTGAAATTTATACATCAGCCATAACCATACACTAGTGTATGGTCTAGTGTAGGCCTTGAGAAATGAATCACCTAGTAATGTCACTTGGTACACAAAATAATTTTTTTTAAAGATGAAATCCTTTGTGACATCTCATCATTATAGGTGTGTGATGTTTTAAATTTTTTCAACCATATATTTACCTTTGACATGTAGTTTATGAAGTAAAACTTTGAAATGCTTTGGTAGATTATCATGATCTAAAATACCATATATCATAGTTATTAATAATGCAATTACATTATCTCTTAACCAATATTCATTCCATGTACATGTTTTTTGCTTTCATATGCAAAAAAATAGTAACATGATCACATTATTATTTTAATAATAACATGATCATGTTATCTATTAATTAAAACACATTATACATTAACTTGATCATTCTATTTGAATTTGAATTCAATTCCCATGCCTTTTGGCTTAGGAATGGCTTGGATTTCTAAGCCAAAGGCTTGGACTATCAATGTACAGTTGAGTTTTGGATTCAATTTTGATTGCCAAATACACTAATAATTTCAATGTGAAAATTCAAAAACTTAATAACATCATGATGAACATACTATCCTCTTTCAAAAAATATGATTTTTATAATTTTTGGACTAATTTAAGGTTTCAAATTATGTTGATTTCTAACTATACATTTTTTAGGCCACTACATGATGCAAACATACATGCCTATACATGTTCATGTAATTTTTATTTCATTTATCCTAGTGAAAAACAAGTTATATGGTAAAAAAACTAGGCCTAATTATACACACATTAAAAAAAAATGATTTTCATTTTTTAAGGTAGTTAGGCATGCCACATAGATGACTATCTATTTACTTGCAAAATTCATGAAAAAAAATATTCATCAAAAAAATATAGGTCACAAAATATAATATATTATCTAAATTTAGCCAAAGGGTTTCAAATAATATTAAATGCTTCTAAAAAAATGGTGCACTACGCGACCATCTATCTATTATGTTTTATGAAAAAAATAGGAATCTTTCTTCAAATTTTAGATATTTAATTTAGTTATACTTAACCATTTTTAAAAAAAATGGTGTTTTATAAGCTAGAATTGAAATTATATATTTCATTTTCTTATACCATTTTGAAATTTGGAGTGTAGATATCTCAAATTATCTATAGAAGTTCAGATTTCTAAAATTTTAGAAAAATCATGTCCACGGGTAGGCAAATTTTTGTCCCCAAAATTTGTGCACTTACCCATGAATAAATAGAAAATAAGGACACTTGAAAAATAAATTAAACATAAAAAATTCATCCTTCATGATGACATATGATCATCCACTAGATACTATCATTTCTATACTTAACAATACTCCACCCTAACAACTTATGATCACATTCTATGATATCGAGATATTTGAAAATGATTCAAATTTTTAGGCATTGATCATATGAGATTACATTCATGAATAACATATACACATTGATATGATTTAAAATGGTTCAAATGAGAAAGTTTACATAATGGCACTTCTCTAATCCTTCAAGTACTCATGACAAGAATTATAAGATAAATCAAAAGTAGTTATAGGATTATATGGACATTAAATAATACCTTGGAATGCATATTATTACCTATTCAAGTGGGGTCAACCATATTATCCTCACCATTCATAATTTTATAGGGTATTGGGGTATTCAACATGTTTTTACAATGCCCTTGGATGCAAAGATTTCTTATAGTTCCTTATCGAGTGCATTGATGTAAAAAATACATACAGTATAAAAAAGTAGTCATAATTTTAAGTGTAAGGTATAATTATCCTATACATTTAGTGATATCTTCTCCTCCTCCACCATGACCACCAATGTGATTTACTGATAAACATATTGAAGATCACAATAAAAATATATACACAATGGTACTTCTCCAATCCTTCAAGTACTCATGACAACAATTATAAGATAAATCAAAAGTAGTTATAGGATTATATGGAAATTACATAATACCTTGGAATGCATATTATTACCTATTCAAGTGGGCTCAACCATATTAGCGTCACCATTCATAATTTTATAGGGTAATGGGGTATTCAACATGTTTTTATGATGCCCTTAGATGCAAAGATTTTTTGTAGTTCCTTATCTAGTGCATTGATGTAAAAAATACATACAATATAACAAAGTAGTCATAATTTTAAGTGTAATGTATGATTATCCTATACATTTAGTGATATCTGCTCCTCCTCCACCATGACCACCAATGTGATTTACTGATAAACATATTCAAGATCACAATAAAAATATGGTTGATACACATTTGAGATCATTATTTGATTAAAATTTTAAGGGTTTATGGAGTTTAAGCCCTAGGTTATTAAAGGGTTTGAGTATAGTAAATTAGGTTATAAATATGTAATAAATAAAACTATTTATTTATGTAATAAATGACCTAATCTAATATTTCTAAAAATAGTAATGAATGACACAAATAATTGCTTAGTTGGAAATTGACTAAGATAGATGATCTAGAGGTTGAAAATTGGTATGGATGATGATTTGAGTGTCATAAACAAGGTCCAAGTGTTATAAAACCTCTTGGATAGTATCACTATACCTTGGACAATAGCACACCACACTAGTGTCTTACTTTTAGTGATAGTGTCCTTTATGCATAAACTATCTAAACTTCTAGGTGCACCTCTGGTTAGTTTAAGTTGTATTTACTTGTGTGGATGAGCTATAATTCATTATATATTCACTATTTTGAGCTAATTTATGAGTAAATATTAGACTTATATATTATTGGGGTATTTGAGTGGCATAATTAGTAAAAGTGTGATTTAGCTGGGTAGGATGGACATCCTCAACACCCACTATGTTGAGTGTTGCATACATACCAATACTTTTGAGGAGGGATCAATCCCAATGTAGTTCTCCTTCCTAAGTGTTTGGTGCAAGTGCAATTAAATGTTAGTATGAGTGTCAACTTTAGTGATTTAAATGAGGATTGAGATTATAAATTCATGTATTTTGGGCTTGGGATGGTTGTAGATGAATGTATACAAAATTAGGGTAGAATAGGGATCAATAAACTTAATTATACATAACTTGTTCTAAGACTATCTATGTATTTTGAATTTGATTCCCATCTAGTGGATAAAGGGATAAAATTCATGTATTTATATTGATCTGGTGCTTGTACAGAGTTTTAAATAGGTCTAGGCTAACCCTAAGTGTCTTAGGAACTAAAAATATATCTTTTGGGTTTAAAATTTGGCAAAAGACATAAGAGCTAAAAGTGGGACATTAGTACAAGGTGCTAGTGTCCAAAGTATAACACTAGTGTCTAGGTGGTAGTTTATAAGGCCCTAGGGGCCTAGATCCCTAGGGGAGAGTCTGATACTAATTTTTATATGTTTAGAGATGTGTAAGGCCCATACAAAAGCTGAATAAGTGTCTAAAGAGGCCTTAAGATAGGTCTAGGGATAAACTAGGGATGGGTTATCTCAATTGACACTTATTTCACTCAAGTGGCATTTTATATGACTATATTTGCCCCCCTTTTTATTCTAAAAATGTAGTAAAGTGAAATAACTAAGATAAAGTAAAAATAAGTGTACTTATACTTACCTTTGAGGCAAAGCTCATGAATTTGGGTTTGAGTGTGCAAATCAGGCTCCATTACATATCCTAAAAATGAAAAATGGATGAATCAATATTTACTTAAGAGATATCAAAAGTAAAGACAAAACTAAGTAGATAGTTAAGAGAGAGAGGAAAGAAATGAATGCACCTCACTGCGTATGCAAACCAATGCAAAAACCTAATGACATTCTCTCTCTCTCTCTCTGTGTAATTAGTGATCCAATTGGCGAATATCTTGGACTAAGATGATGAATTGCTCAATCGCCATGTGTGGGCAGATCAATAACTCAATTTGATTTTGAATCCATCATTTCCCACCCCTACTCATTGGATTTTACACTATGAATAACTTGGATTAGATTGATGGCTTATCTAACCCTCTTATGTAGGTGGATCAAGAACTAAAGTAGTCTATGATTCCATCATTGCCTACCCTTGTATAGTAGATGCATCTGTAACTAAAACTACACAATGTAACTATAATTGTGTAGGATGGCCTTGGGGCCATTTAGAAACTCTAAAATGTAAAATAACCAAGGGGATTCTTAATCACTCAAAAATGTAGATCAATGACTACACAAAAATGTCAACCACTACAGATAGAATAAGACATCAATATGGTGTGGTGCCTAGTGCAAATGGTGTTTGAAGTATACAACATAGAGAATGACATGAAGTTTACCATTCCATCTACGATGAGCTGGTGTAAAATTGATCATGTGGAAATAATGTGTTGTGCACATGCCCCCAATTTTGATTTTTGTTCATATAGATTCTAGACTAAGTTATAGCAATCTATGTATGTGTATCTTAAAATTAAATGGGATTGATCATGTCATACACAATTCTCCTAATATGAACTTACCTATTATGATTCTATGTAAAATTGAGCATAAAGTGATTAAATTTAATAAACTATGACTAAAACTATGTAAGTCTAGGCTTAACTACCATGTTATTTTGCCAAATCTAGATTTTCCTATTTTTAGGCTATTGGATAGTAACATTATACCTTGGACAGTAGTGTACTACACTAATGTCCTTCTATGTTTTTCTATGCAAAACTAACTCTAATATGTGTCTAACTATTTTACACTATGTTTTCTTGATTCTGAGCTCTATAATTTTGTTTGCATGTTGAAAACTATATTATGAGTGGACTTGGATGGCCTAATCTCTATGATAAACCCCTATGAATGATCCTCTTTTGATGGGAGTTTTTGTACCTATGCAATAACTATCCTCAAAATAAAATCTTTGAAAGATGTATGTTAAGTTGGAAACATATGATATCTACATAGTAAACCAATATAATTTATATACATGACATCAAAATGTAAGATAATTTGAGCATAAGTTGGTAATGTATGATTTATGTTAGATCTCAAATTAACAAGGTTGTTAAGATAGATATAATAATGTAAACATGTGTATGAACTGCACAATCTAAGAATAATATGAGTAAACTACCTAGGGGGATGGGGCATTATGTCCATCAAGGCACCCAAGGAGGGAAGGGGAGATGCATGAGGGCACTCATGGAATCCAAAACTAGGTGTAAGTGTAACAAGTAAGAGACAAGTGTCATGGCCCTGATGCATACATGAAATCATACATATAACACATATGAGGCACACAAAATAGGTCAAGGGGTCACAATATAAGGACATAGACACATATTACTAAATATGAAATGATAATATGTATAAGGACATGTTCAAATGTCCATATACATAAACAACAAACAAGGCTAGATTAGAGCCACATTGAAGGACTTATTTAAATGTCCACATACACAATCAAGAAGGCACACACAAGGACATTAGCATATGCCCAAAGCATACACACAATGAAAGGAATTGGTGTAGAGCTTTAGAAAAATGGAATATTACAATTCCCTCAAATAGATGTAGAAGTAAAGAGACATACTCAAGTATAAACTAGGAAAGCTAAAAATGAAAGTTTGCATGAACATTTGGTACAAATCTATATAAGAGAAAAGATGTACATAATTGAGTCTATAGTATTAGTAGTCAGTAAAAATTTGAGTAGTATGTGATGAATTATATCAAGATATAAATAATGTTAAATATATATGATATAGAGTGTAGAAAGATGTATCTTAGAAAACTAGAATTTGTGGAGTAGGATTCTCCCAATGGGAGATTATATCAATGATGAGTATATGTGCATGCTCTTAGTGGGTAGATAGTAGCAAATTTAGATATGTGCACTATACCTAAGTCCTATAAGAATCTATAAACACTCAACAACAAGTGAAGCAAGTATTTATGATACAATTGATTATACTAAGATAGCTAGCATATGTAGTACTTGGAAAATATAAAGAATGTAAACATGGAAATGCATAAAATCTATTTTTTTATCTATATGTGAATTTTCTTTTGTTGTGAACATACTATATCATTTTTATATTTTTTTAGTATATAAGCTATGTAAAAATAATCATTAAAATGAAAATGTATACAAGGATAAAGGTAAGAGGAGAGATATTACTAACTGATAAGTCTCACAAGATACTCACAATCAATGTGTCTTGTATCAAATAGAGGGATAGTGATCGTGCATGCTATGCAATGACATATCTGGGATATCAAAATTGGATGCATTAAGTGAGTTGTAGTTGAAACTATATGTGGATTAGGGATATGAATTTAATAAGATGATTTAACTAGCCTATGAATTGTGGTGCATTTGGGAACCCATCTAGAAGAAGTTATAATTAGAATGGATGCTCTCTATTGTAATACTAATTTGTGTGGTGATGAAGAGATAGGCTTTATAGAATCCATAACATGTCTCTAACATGGGGATATCTCTAATAAATGTCTCCATGGGAGAGTATGCATACATGGTACTACCATAGGAGTAGACCTTACCTATACTAGTAGCTTAATTGATATTACATATGTGGTAATAAAATTTGTGTGTTGAATGGGAATAGGTGTCTATTATGAATAGCTATGGAACAGGTAAGGGATACTCATATGAAAGTCCCTAAACTATAACCACCTAATTAGCATGTATATATTTTATACATCTATAGATAGTGGATGGAATGGATTGAAGTTTTTATATCTAATTCCTATCTAATAACATGTCAAATGTGACATAACTAGGTACCACTATGAATATAGATCCCACATTTGCAGTCCCAACTTATAATGGTAGTAATATCTCTTGAATGGAACTCTAAACATGGCCACTAAAACCAAAATAACTATATATGTCTAAGAAATGTCTTGTTCTAAGATAGATGTCTTTTTTTAAATAACCCAAGTGCTATAGAAGTGTGATAATACATGTTGCCAAAATTTTGACCCCAAGTAAAAATAGGTCAACACCTCTAAATTTAAACTTTTATAGAGTTTTTATATGGTATTTTCATGGTTTATAATGGTATTAAAGGGTCTTAGATGGTCATATGTGTCCTTGTTTATCATTATTTGTATTCTAGTCTTATGGTCAAGTACATGGTCAAACATAGTCAAACTCGATCAAATTTATAATATAGTATTGGGTAATTTCAAAAGGTTATTTTTATGTTATTTTTATCATATTATCATTCTCTAACCTTTATTTGGATCCTAAATTTTTAAAAATCACATTTTGACCACCTTTTAGCCCATTTGGAAGGGTTGGATGTGTCACTCTCAAAAGATAACCCTTAAATAAGGTTAAAAATTACTTTGGTGTTAGATATATGTTAGATAATGTTTAAGGTCACTCATGTACTGACAAACTTGCAGGTTCAACTTCCCAAATTGGAAAAATGATACTTGTCAAGCTCTTTTGGGCACTTGTATGGCCTTGGAGGATTAGTTTTTAGCTGTAAATGGTTTTGAAGTGTCTATTGGTATCCCTGACATCATTTCCAATATTTGGACCAAGTTTTAGGTTTAAATGACACTCCAAACAACTTTTATCCTCTATTGCTACTTTTGCAAACTTAGGAAGGCAAATTTGCATTGAATGGTATGGCCAAGAGAGAGAGAGTTAGGAGATGAAATTTTGGAAATTATTAGGGGACATAATTAGTTTCAAAATATTTGCATTTTTTAAATATAATAATGGCTTATTATTTATGAATAATCACTAAGAGTGACAATAGGTCACTATGGCCTATTTCTTTGAGGGGTTTATTCTTGCACCTATTTCTCTAGCTCAAAATTCAAAGGGAATAATTTTTAGGGTGGTTTTTAGAGGTATTTTATATAATTTTAATGGTGGTTTCATCAATCAAATCATCTCCATGTATTACTTTCACTTGGAGGAAGAGGATCTTAGTGTATAGACTATTTTAGTTGTTTCTGTTGCAAGTCTCTATTTTATCTTCATGGTAATGATTCTTAGAGGTATCTAATACTTAAATATTAATGAAATGAATATTTTTTTCATGTATTAATCTTATATTTATATGATATGTGTTTTTTTCATAGTCCTTAAAGTGTCTTTCTCTTTGGAGAGCTTGTATGGCATGCGAATGACCTTCTCTAGGCTTGAACATCATATTAGGTTTGAATGGTAATGAGAATCCATAGTAACATGAAGGAAACACTATTGATCCATTATAATATTGTAAAATAATGGTGATAGTCTAAATTCATATTCAAATAGAAGGCTTTACAAATGATTCAAGCAACTATAGGCTTGCAATCCTAATAACATGTATTTATGAATTCAGTTTTGTGCTATGAATGTCATGAAAACATGGAGTTATACTTTGACACTCATATAAATCATATCAACTCAATTTAAGACTAAAAATAATAATGAGAAATTAAGGATCCCAATCTTTGATACATAAAGCCTAATGTATGAATACAAGTGAATGGATAAGCTTGAAATGGTCTAGTGCTTGGTGAAGAGGTCTACATGATTACTGAGCTCTTGAGAGTTTAGGAGAATGAAAAAAATTGACAAACCTATAAAATTTATCCAAAAATCAATGCAAGTGCTCAATCTCACTCAGGCCTACAATGAATACACAATCAATTAGCACTTATAGATAGAATTGAAGGTGAACATGATTGACTTCAAGTGTAAAGGATGCAGAGGTCTGTCAAGAAGTATAGAGAAGATTGAGATGTTCTCCTAACAAATTATGATATCTTAATCATCCTTTGAAATAAACAAGGTGATTTTGGTATGGCTAAACCTTTTTAGAGGTGTTAGGCCTAAAAATAAGGTATAAGTTATATACATAGTGGGGTATACATGAAGATATGAAGAGAGTTATACAAATCCAAGAGGCGTAACTAAGAGAGTCATATATTTTTATACATATTATTGGTATTGATCAAGGGTATTCTAAGATATTCATACAAAGCCAAGAGGCTTAACTAAACCTACACAGTCCATGCCAAAATATAAAGTGAATGAGAATGCTTTAAAGATAGAGGTGCCAGTGGTCTATCAATCCAAGTGAATAAAAGATGCAAGGCAATGGTAAGAATGGATGATGTTAGGAAATGTATACAAAATTAATAAAATATAGCTACAAGTCTGACCAATCTTAGTCGTAATAGACACAATCCTATAAGGCATCTAGTTAAAAGAGGGCATATAATGAAGGTTAAAAAAGGTATATAAAGGATCCATAAAACCTTTTGAGAATATAACCTATTAAAGAGGTTAATTGAGAGAAGTTGATAGTGAGGTCTCAAGCCTAATAACACAATCCTAACCTTAATGAAAACACCTACAGGTGGCTAGGCAAACAACTAGTCTTGAACCTAGTAAGGATAGAAGAGAAAGGGTGTTATGAGATGATGAAACCTATTTAAATTATATAAAAATGAGTTCAAGGACTTTGGGAGGTTATAAATGAAGTGGATGATGTCTAATTACACTAGACAGTCAATACCCTAAGTACACATATATAGGTGGCTAATCAAATAGTTTATTCAATATAAAGCCTAAATAATGGATAAAGATGTGTTAGAAGATGTTTTTAAACTCAAATTTAACTCCATATAATTCAAAATAATTTATATGTCACTGAGATCAAAAGGTAAGTTCCTAAACTCACACACAGTCAAGTGATTAAGTAGTCACCTATAATATTTTAGGAGGAATAGTGAATGCATAAGGCCAAAAGTTGATATGAAAGAGCTATTTGAGCATGAAATGAACTATAAGTGATTTTTCATAAAGAGGATATTTTAATGCATAATGAATTAGTATTGAAAATTCATAATCCTTAGACTATATGCTTAGACTCACCTAGATAGTCACTTACAACAAATTGATAATTTGGCTTTGAATAGTGATTTTAATGTAATGTTAGGAGTTTAAGATATTAAAAATGTCGAATGACACACTCAATAATAGATAAAATGTCATAGGTAAGCTTGAAAAATGATAAAATAAGGCCTAAAAGTCCTTTCACATAGTCAAACCTTCTCAAATTAACACCTACAACCATCTATGGAGACATAGGATAATTCCAAGATGCTATGAAATAAGAATGAATTATTTGGTATTTGGGATTGGTAAAAACATCCTAATTGGCATGAGAAGATGTATCAAAACTCTCAAAGACACATAAATAAATTAACAAGGCCTCCACTACTGAGAAATGAAACCTACAGCCAATATTGTCAATGTGTGAGATAAAAAGAATATGAAGGTATAATGCTTTGATAGGTTGTAAGGGTTGTGAAGAGACTTGGAAGGGTAAGAATTATGTGAAAAGGTTATTAAAAAATCATAAAAATCCTAAGTGGAATGAGAATATGTATCACAACTCTAAAATACACCTACATCAATTACCAAGGTCTCCACTACTGAAAAATGAAACCTACAGCCAATATTGTCAATATGTGAGATAAAAAGAATATGAAGGTATAATGCTTTGATAGGTTATAAGGGTTGTGAAGAGACTTGGAAGGGTAAGAATTATGTGAAAAGGTTATTAAAAAATAATCACAGCCTAATTTTCATTATATGATCCCAACATAAGTGTGACAAAGGCAAAACTCAGTCATAGATCTAATGAAATAAGAAATCTAGGCAACCTGGTCTAGTCATGAAGGAAAATGATGTGTTGAGTCTTCTAAAGGCATGATAAAGATTTTAAATTTGTTAAAGTTGGTTTTAATTAGTGTATTTAAGTGTCCATGGTATCTATAAGGTCATACCAATCATGTAAGTATCCATTATTTTATCTCAAACCTTGCCCACTCCTTGGGCAAGGCAACCATGAGACCTAGAGGTTAAGTTGAGCTAAAATGGGCATGAAGAAAGATTTTATACCTCATTAATGGTTTTATGGGTAATTAAATTTACTATAAAATATCTCCATACATTATTAGGTTTAAAAAACACTCAAGTTTCACTCCAAGGCCCTTGAGGGCTAACGAAGAAAATACAAGCTCTTAAACCCCGCACCCTGGCTTATATACCAAATTGATATAGAGGGATAATGAATAATTAAAAATAATTTGGAATAATGGATAGGTTTTTTTAAGATTTTTTTAATCCTCTCATGGTAGTGGAAATGAGTTTCAAGGCCCTGAACTCAAATTATAGCTCTCTCTCTAAGCCCAAGTATGCTAAGCAAGCCATTCAAAGAACAACTTCATATGCTCATCCCACTTCCCAAAATTTTCATGGGATTATGATCATTTTTGGATAGTTTAAGGGGTATAATAATAAGGTTTTACAAGTGGAAATAGGTTATTTAATGATCTGTTCTTTATGAAAAATTGTTAAGACTCCAAATAGGTCTTAAACCCTCTTAAAACCCCAATTCTGACCAATTTGTAGAGAAAGATGCCAAAAGAACATATGATGACATGTTTTACTCCTAAAAAATCTTGAATTTTTTTATGATTATAAGGAGGTTATATTAATATACTTTGATGTTGACATCACCTATATGAACTGGTCAAAATACCTTATTTTTTCATGTTTTTGGTGTTTTACAGGTGTTATACGAAAGGAAAATATTCCAAATCATGGGATAAATTAATTTTGTAGTTTATATATATATATATATATATATATATATATATATATATATATATATATATATATATATATATATATACAAGTATAAATATTTTCAAAAGATTTTATATAAGTGATAAAATTAGGCCCATTTTTCAAGGTAGTCCAAATAGGCTTGTGAAGGGCTTGTTTTTTGCCATTTCATGGTTTGGCTATAATAATAATGTTACATAATCCCAAGATTGACATGGAGTTTTTTATTTTAATTAATAAATATAATCACATACTTCCCATAGGTTTCACATGTACATGAAGAGTTTAGAGCCAAAATCCACTTTATAGGCCTAGAGGCCTAATTAGGCCTAATTGGTAGAAGAGGAAGGTAGAAAAATGGGATTACACTTAGATTATGAAGATAAAATTTGGTATTTATATGTAAGGCAATATATTTTCCTATATTATTCACTTATTTTTTCAATGTAATCTGTACAACTCCCACACAAGGAGAAAATAGGAAAAAAGGCTATAAGGAAACTAGGCCTAGTGAAGGCTTAAGGAGCAAAACAAGTTTTTGGAGTTGTTCCAAGAACCAAAATGGTTTGTTTTATACCTAATAAAATATTTTAAGGCCATTAATCTGGTTTAGATTAGATAAATAAGGTTCACTTGAGTTTTAGACCACTTGGACCAATCTAGGCATGGGGAATGGAGAGTTACAAGACACCTATGCATATAACTAATGGAATGGCAGGCCAGAGGAGTTTATTAAGGCATGTAATATGTTTAATGAGTATTTTTAGGACATTTAAATTCTAATTAATGGTTGGAAGGTCCATTTTTCACTCCATTCTTGCAAAGAAGGGTAGTTTCTAAGGAACTAGTCAAGGTGTCAAGCAAGTTTGTAACCCCCACACCACTTGGAAGGTTGAAGCTGATTTAAGAGTGAGACAAATGGCCTTGTAGGTCTAATTAATTGTCTCATAAATCATTTTATATTTATAACTCTCATGGACACTTTTCACCCATATTCTACCACCTACTTCTCTCTCTCTCTCTCTCTCTCTCTCTCTCTCTCTCTCTCTCTCCACCATTATATATATATATATATATATATATATATATATATATATATATATATATATATATATATATATATATTGAGCCACTTTTGGCTAAGTTGGTATCCTCCACTTGTGTATGGAAAATCCCTACCCAGGTTTTATACATTTTATATATATATATATATATATATATATTGAGCCACTTTTGGCTAAGTTGGTATCCTCCACTTGTGTATGGAAAATCCCTACCCAGGTTTTATACATTTTATAAATCAAATAACTAATATTTTACCTCATTCTATGACTACATTCAGTGATCAATCTCTAAATGGTTAATCTCATCAAGTGTATATGTATGTCACCTTGTTTATTTCCTATTTATCTTAACTCATATGGTTGTTTCTCTATTACAAGGTGTATTTGGTGTCATCAAGGGTCTCTTGTGTGTTTTTAAGTGTAATTAGTCTTCCTTCTAAGACTTACAATGCATTACCCTTAAACAGAACATTGATGCTATAGGTTCATTCTAGGATGTGTGTATGTATGTTCATGTTATCTTGTAGGTCTTAGTGTATTTTTTAATGTGTGGTAGTGGTAAACAAAGTTTGGTACATCACCACTGTATTTAGGTTTATTACATTTATTTCTTTCCCTTTTTCAAATAAAGTGAGTAGTGAAAGTGAGTGTAAGTGATTCATCAAGGGCAACTATCCCTTCAATTTAGAACTTTACCCCTATTATATCCAACCCATAGGTCTAGGGGTAATCCTATGTTTAACCAAATTTGGATAGGTATAAATAACCTTCTCCTAGGGTGAAATTTTTTGTTATAATAGTTTTGGAATGCCCAGTGGGACATAAGGTCCAAAAGAGTGGAAGGAATTTTGTTGTGTTATTTTACCAATCAGTCTTTAGAGGCATTTAAGTAAACACCAATGGCAACTCTGAATGAAATAAACTATTTATAAGCAACCCAAATATTTATTTTGAAAGAATTTGATAAAAATATTATGTTTCATTTGACCAAGGAAGTTGGTATTGCTAGATATGATGAGAGATCCTATTATACACCTCCTTATTAACCTTTTCATGACCCATACTATGTTCCTCAATATCCATATCAAGCTTTTTACAATCCTTATCATCTATATCAACCTCACTTTGATTCTTATCAAGTTTGTTACCCTCTTTATGATTCATATTAGTCCTATGGTCAACCTATTTCTCCTCTACATGACCATGATGTTACCTATGAGAAGCCTTCTCAAGCTCAACATGTCTCTAGTTTTCCCCTAAACAAATCCATTTCAAGTTTGAAGCAAACTCTCTTAGGCTATGAGAAATACATATTAGACCTTCATACTCAAAGAGAACATTGTCAAGATATTCCTAGCCATCTCATTCATGACATGAGAGACTCATTGTAGCTATAGAAAGGAGGATGGACACCTATTGAGAGATTAAATTAGCAAAGAATATCAAGTAAAATATTGGATGTAAGTGGTCTCATTCAAATCATAAAAGATATGTTGAAGGTTCATGAAGGACAATAGGTATAATTCCATTAGCCCTATGTGTCTTCTTACACTCCATATCATCTCTCATACATGCCATCCATTCTTCCTCAAGAGACCTTTCCAAGTGAATCTCCAAGTGTTCCAAGTCTTCCATGTGTTACTCAAAACTTCCCTTCTTGGAAATCAATCCAAGAGAGTATTCAAAATAAAAAGGATATTGTTGTAGAATAAGATATTGATTCAAGCCAACATCCCACTTCTCTTCCTCAAGGAATCCCAAGGGCTCTTCCAAAATTCCAAGTTGGTATCAAGTAGTAAAGTCTTAGATGTTGGTGTGGGTATTTAATACACATGTGTAATTCACCATACTTAGGTGGATAATTAGGTTATTTAAGCTATTTAAGTGATTTATGACATCATCATGCATTTGTGATTACATGGGGTCATATAATGGGTGGATGGGGTCATCTATCCCACTTGGTCCCCTAAGTTCCTAGTCCACTCAAGTTATTTTTCCACTATGTTCCCTTAGTGCTCTCTCCACCCATAGTGGAGGATCCCATCCACTCATCTTGTTTGGCTGAGTCATCTTGCACTCAACCAGCCTATTTATTGGCCTATCCTTCAAGGCATTCAATGTGGAGCAAGAGCTACTTTTCTTGTATGCAGTGTGGGTTATTCAGCTTGTAAGCCATCCATTATTGTGCTAGGGATCCTATTAATCCTTTATGTGTGTATGTGTCCCAATAGGATTTTGTAATATTTGTATAAATAATCTACTTTTATTGAATACAATCTATCAATTTCTACTCATTTTATGATTTTTTGCTTCAACAGAGTTGCATGTGTTTGCTTTGATACCATGTGAGAATCATCCAAAATCAAAAATTAAAGATGGGTAAACTTGAGAGATACCTATTGATGAGGAAGGTTGAGTCTACACCAGTGGTCCTTCTCTAAAAGACTAATTATGCTTCATGGTATGTGTACATGGAACATTCACTCAAGGAATAGGAACTTATTCCATTCTTATATGGATAAATTCCTATTCCTATTGACCCAAGTCAATATGATGACTGGGCCAAATCTTGTGATTTTGTCTATGGTCACTTGTTATTTCACATTTCATGGGATTTACACCACCATGTGGAGTACATAGAGTGTCCCTTTACGTTTGAATCTCTCTTTAGAGTATTTTCAAGGATTTTACTAAGATCTATATCACTCCTCCTCCTCCTCCTCATATTATCTCTTTTGAGATTATTATAATCTCTCCTCCTACTTCTATTTCTTATGAAGACACATTCATCATGGATAGTGATCTTCATTTTATTGAACCACCACTACATGATGAGATTCTAACTGACCTTAGTTATCTTATTGTAGATTCTACTTTTGTCCCTATTTAGGATGTTGCTCTTTTGAAGCCTTCATAGATTTTCACTTCAAAGGAATTTATTATTTTCATTGAGAGTACACCTATTGAGAGAATCGATGACTCATATCTTCCTATGGAATTTATTTCCTTAGTTGGTGAGTCATGCTCCACTTTTCACATGTGCATTATTTTAGTGAATGTTCCTTTTCATTATTCTAACTAGTTCATTTCAGTGGTATTACATCTGGATTCTATGCATGTTCTTGTTAGACCTATGCCACAGATATGATTTGGACCACATTTAGATATCTTCTTATTGTTGCCTTCATCTTCCATTTTGGAATGGATAAAATTTTAGTAAACACATCAGTTTCTTCCTTTACCAAAGGGAATAAACATTATTTGATATAGATGGAGCTTCTATAGTCTTCAGGTAGAGGATCTTATCATCAACCTTCATCATCTTGCGAGCTATAATTGGAGTAATGGCTACTTCAACATCATCTTTTGGGGGGGTATTTTAGTCTCTTCTTCTTTTATCTCTTTTTTGGGGAGGGGAGTTTTTTTCCACTAATTTTCATTTTTTTATTCTACTTTTTGAGAGTTGCATTGTATTTGGGTACCTAATCAAGCCTAATTATTGAGATCCAGTTCTACTACCCACCTAAGCTATGCTTAAGGGGGGTGTTGGTGTAGGTAATTACTACAAATTTGTACTTCACCTTTCTTAGATTGATAATTAGGCTATTTAGGTTATTTGAGTGATGTATTACATCATCATGATGTCATAATGCAATTGTGAGTACATGGGTTCACATAGTGAGTGGATGGGGTCATCCATCCCACTTGGTCCCCTGAGTGCCTAGTCCACTTAGGTTTCTTTTCCATTGTGTTCCCTTAGTTCTCTCTCCACCCATATTGGAGGATCCCATCCACTCATCTTATTTGGCTAAGTCAACTTGCACTCAAATAGCCTATTTATTGGCCTATCCTATAATGCATTTAGTGTAGAGTAAGAGATATTTATCTTGTATGCAATGTGTTTTATTTAGCTTGTAATCCATCCTTTATTGTGCTAGGAATCCCATTAATCCTTTATGCTTGTGTGTGTTCCAACAGGATTTTGTAAGCTTTGTATAAATAATCTACTTTTCCTAAATATAATCTATCAATTTATATTCATTTCATGATTTCTTAGTTCAACAGAGTTACATTTGTTCACTCTATAGTCATTGGTCTTAGACATTCAATTATGGATGATTCTCACATTAGAGTGGGCAAGGTGAAATAAATATATATTAAGGAGTTGAAGGGAAAGAGAAATTTGAACCTATGCAAGTATCTCCCACCCCTCCTTAAGAGATATCTTATATTCTATAGTAACCTTGTTATGATACTTGTCCTCATGAGGCCACTAATTAATTTCAAGAAAATATATTTCAAAAGGATATAGATAGATAAATCAAATATTTGGATTTGAAGATAAAAGGAATTGAAGAGAGCCAATATCAAGAGATGGAAGACAAAGAAAACTTTGTGCTTAATAAAGCTTCATTTCCCTCTCCCCAAGAACCTATATCTTGTCCATATAAAAGGTCTATCTAATAATAATTTGAATTTAAAAAAGAGGCCTTAGTTGAGAAGGTGGAAGATAAAGTTGTATTTTTTGAAGAGCCTCAAGAAGACTATGAGAAAGGTGGCATGCCTGTTGAAGAAAATGAAATGTCTATAGCCCAATTCAATATGCTTTCCCTCCAAGAATTCTTTACAGAGTCTCCAATTTATAAGACCCCAGATTTTAAGAGTACTCCCTCCATAACCATGCCCATTAATTATCCATGCATCATACCTCATACTCCCTCTACAACCCATGAAATTGTTCACCAACCTCTCACCTCATCCCTACTTGAAGGAGAAACAATCTATGGGATATTGGTGAAGAAGATCAAGCTAAATGTGTATCTGATGGAGAAGATGACTCAAGTGTTTATGATGAATATTTTAATTTAGGGACTCCCCTTAGTGAATATAAGCATAAATACATCTTATTGAGTGAATAAAAAGATGATCAAGATCATGTTTCAACTATTCATAAAGATCTTGATAAAGGCATAGAAGAGGAATTTTTGAGGAAGAACATTACAATGGTTGAGTTGGTTGAGATTAATGAACATGATCATGAAGATGAATTTGAATAGGTTGTGGTTCTCAAGGAGAAATAATGCAAAGATGATTGGCAACAACATATTAAAATTTTTGAAGAGATTTAAGACCTTTGTAAGGTTGAAAGTCATGTGCACAAGGAGATAAAATAAGATGTCTTCATAGAAGACAATGATGGATATTGGATTGAGTCTGCAAAGCTCCTTGAATAACTTAAGGAGCTTACAATAACTGATGAAAAGCCTAATTTCATTCAAGATGCTATGAAAATCAAAAAACCATGTTCAGATAAAATGCCATTGGACAAGGTTGTAGTTGAAGAATCTCATAAGAAGAGTGTCGAAACACAAGAAGAGTTCACCTTCATAGGTGACACGTTTATTGTTGTCATTTCATCACTTGAAGTCATGCTATGAAGATTGGCAAGCATGAATAAATTAAAGACACTAAGAACAAGGTTAAAAAGGAAATTTGATTCATGTCCTTTTTCATCTCATAGAGAAAGATATGGTACAAGCTTCCCATTTGATCTAGGAGGAATAAGTTGTCTTCAAGTTAGCTATGCATAGCTATTTGTTTTTAGTTCTTGTTGTGTTCCCTAAGTGCTTGAGAGCATATGTGTGTGTCTTATTTTCTTTGATTTTGTGTGTGTGCCTTCATTTTTGGTGTTGTTGAGGTAACCAAGTTATCTTGTTGGTCATGTGTCAAGGTCTAATATTTCTATCTTAGAGTGCAATTGACTCCATATCCCAATAGACATGCAAGGCTATTGGTCCTATTTGCATTGTAGGCATTTTACCCCTATGAATTGCCAAATTATTGACCAAATCTTAACCCCAAGTTAAAATAGTTAAACCCCTCTAAATTAAAATTTTTTATAGGGTTTTTATATGGTATTTTAATGGTTTATAATGGTATTAAAGGGTCCTATATGGTCATATGTGTCCTTATTTATCATTATCTAAGTTCTGGTCTTATGTTCACTTATCCAGTCTTATGGTCAAGTACATAATCAAACATATTAAAAATTGGTCAAATGTCTAATATAATATAGGGTAATTTTAAAATGTTATTTTATGTCATTTTTATCATATTATCATTCTCTAACCTTTGTTTGGTTCTTAAATTCAAAAAATCACATTTTGGCCACCTTTTGGCCCATTTAGAAGGTTTGGCTATGTCACTCTCAAAATATAACATTTAAAGAATGTTAAAAATGACCTTGGTGTCAAAGAGAGATTAGATAATTTTCAAGGTTATTCAGATACTAACAAACTTGTAGGTTCAACATCCCAAATTGGAAAAATGACACTTTTCAAACACTTTTGGGTAATTATATGACCTTCAAGGATAATTTGTCAATTGTAAATGGTTTGTAAGAGTATATTGGGATAATTAACATCATTTCCCATATTTGGAAAAAAATTTAAACTAAATGACACTCCAGACTACTTTTCTCCTCTATTGTTTCCTTCACGAACTTAGGAAGGCAAATTTGCATTGAATGATATGCCTAAGAGAGAGAGAGTTTTAGGAACTAAAATTTTGAACATTTTTATGGGAAATAATTAGATTAAAAATAATGGATTTTTTTACATAATGATGTCTTATTATTTATGAATAATCATTAAGAGTGACAGTAGGTCACTATCACCTATCCATCCACGAGGGGTCTATTCTTGCACATGTTTCTCTAGATCAGAATTAGATGCAAGGGAATGATTTTGAGGGTGTTTTTTATAGGTATTGTATCTAATTTTAATGGTGGTTTCATTTTTTAAATAATATACATGAAGTGCTTTCACTTAGATGAAGACTATCTTAGTGTACAAACTATTTCAATGGCTTATGCTACAAGTATCTATTTTATATTCATGGTAGTGATTATAAAATGTCCATAATAACTAATAATTAATATAATGACTCTTCGTTTCATGGAGTCATTTTCTATTTATCTGATATGTGGTTCTTGTTCATATTCCTCAAAGTGTCTTTGTCTTTGAAAAGCTTGTATGGCATGTGAATGACCTTATCTAAGACTGAGCATTATATTTAGTTTGAATGAAAATGAGAATCCATAGTGAAATGAAGGAAACACTATTGATCCATTATAATCTTTGAGAATTATGGTGATATTCTAAATACATCTTCAAATAAAAGTCTTTATGAATGCTTCAATAACCTACAGGCTTGGAATCCTATTAACATACATTAATGAATTCAAATATATGCTAAGAGTGTCTTGAAAACATGGATTTTTAAATTTAAACTCATCTAACTATTATCAACTCCATTGAATATTAAAATAAATCATGAGTAACTTAAGGCTCCCAATCTCCCATATATAGAGCCTGGTGTATGAATCATTGCCTACACAGTCCGTACAAGTGAATGAACAAGCTTGAAGTGGCCTAGTGCTTGGTAAAGAGGTCTACATGGTTGTTGATCTCTTGATATTTTAGGATAATGAATAAAATGGCCAAAAATATTTAATTGAGATAAAAATCAATGTAAGTTCTCAAGCTCACTCAGGACTGCAATAAAGACATAGTTAATTAGCACCTACAAACAAAATGTAAGGTGAACATGAATGAATTCAAGTGTAAAGGATGAAGAGGTATGTCAAAAGTATAGATAATATTTAGATGTTATCCTAACACATTATGATCTTTTAATCCTCCTTTGAAATCAACAAGGTGATGTTGGTATGGCTAAACCTTTTTAGAGGTGTTAGGCCTAAAAACAAGGTACAAGCTATATACACATTGGGGTATAGATGAATCTATGAATATATTATTCCTCAGTCTATATTCCAAATTAAAAACACACCTCTTAAGGCCATGAATTATAAAATAACATTATTGGTTAGTGTTGGTCTTGATCAAGGGTATTCCAAGAGAGTCATACACATCTAAGAGGCTTGACTAAACCTACACAGTCCATGGTAGAACACAAAGTAAATGAGAATTAGTTAAAGATAGAGGTTCCAGTGGTCTATCAATCCAAGTGAATAAAATATGTAAGGAAATGGTAATGATGGATGATAATAGGGAATTTAAGCAAATTCAATAAAACCTAGCTACAATTTTGACTAATCTCAATCCTAATAAACATAAACCTGTAAGGCAACTAGTTAAAAGAGGGCATACAATGAAGGTTAACAAATGTATATTAAGGATATATAAAACCTTTTGAGACTATAATATATTGAAGAGGTCCAGTAAGGAAAGTTGATAGTGATGTCTCAAGCCTAAGAACATAGTCCTAACCCTAATGAAAACACCTATAAGTAGCTAGGTAAATGATTGGTCTTGAACCAAGTAAGGATAGAAGAGAAAGTGTGTTAGGATATGATGAAACCTATTTGAAGACTATCAAAATGAGTTCAAGGAAATTGGGAGGTTAACAATTAAGTGGATGAGGTATAAGTACAGTAGACATAATCAATACCCTATGTGCACACATACAAGTGGCTAATCAGGTAGTTGATTCAATATCAATCTTGAGTAATGGATAGAAAAATGTTAGAAGATGTTTTGAAACTCAAATGGAACTAAATCTAAGTCAAAAGCATTGAGAGGTTACTGAGCTCATAAAGTAAGGTCCTAAACTCATACATAGTCAAGTGATTAAGTAGTCACCTATATGATTTTAGGAGGAATAGTGAATAAATAAGGTCAAACGTTTCTTTGAAATATATATTTCAGCCTACAATGAATTTTAAGTGATGGTTCATAAATTAGACATTATAAGACATCTTGAACTAGTAGTGAAAAGGCCTAATCCTTAGACTATATGATCAAACTCACCTATATAGTCACATATAGCCAATGATAATTTGGCTTTGAAAAATGATTTTGATGTAATTTTATGAGTTAAAGATATTGAAAATGTCTAATGACATCCTCAATAATAGATCGAAAGTCATTTTTAAGCTTGAAAAATGGTAAGAGAAGACATAGAAATCCTTGCACATAGTTATTTGGTGTTTGGGATTGGTATAAAAATCCTAAGTGTAATGATAAGATGTATCACAACTCTTAAAGACACCTACATCAACTACCAATGCCTCCACTACTGAGAAACAACACCTACAACCAATATTGACAAAGTGTGAGATAGAAAGAATATGAAGGTACAATGATTTGATAGGTTTTAAGGGCTATGAAGAGACATAAAAGGGTAAGAATCATGTGTGAAGTTTATATAAGAATCATCAAAACCTAATTCTGACTCTTATAACCTAACACAAGTGTGACAAAGGCAAAACTCAGTCATAGATCTAATGAAATAAGAAATCTAGGCACCCTAGTCCAGTCATAAAGGAAAATGATGTGTTGAGGTCTCTAAAAGCATGATCAAGCTTTTAAATTTAGTAAAGTTGGTATTAATTAGTGTATTTAAGGTTCCATGGTATCTCCAAGGTCATAATAGTAGTGTAAGTATCCACTATTTTGTCTCAGACCCTGCCTCCTCCTTGGGCAAGGGAAACCATGAGACCTAGGGGTCTACTTGATCTAAAAGGGGCATGAAGCAAGTGTCTACAAATTATGAATGGTATTATTGGTAGTGAAAAACTATATCCAATATCTCTATAGATATTTAGGTGGAAAAACACACTCAGGTTTCACTGTAAGGCCCTTGATGGCTAGCAAAGCTAAGATAGGCTCTTAAACCCCACACCCTAACCAGTATACTTGATTGATACAGATGGATAATGAATAATTAAAAATAATTTGGAATCATATAGAGAGTTTTTACAGAGGTTTATTATCCTCTCACAATAGTGGAAATGATTTTCAAGACCCATAACTCAAAGTAGAGCTCTCTAGGACCAAGAACACTAAGCAAGCCATTCGATCAACAAATTTAGATGCACATATAATTACCCATAATTTTAATGGGATTATAATACTTTTGGGATATTTTAATGGGTCTACTAAGAATATTTTCCAAGTCTAATGATGTCATTTAATGATCTTTTCTTTATGAACAATTGTTAAGACACCAAATAGGTCTGAAACCCTCCTAAAACCCTAGTTGTGACCAGTTGGTAGAGAAATACCTCAAACATATATTTTATGACGTAATTTTCTCATAAAACCTCTTGTATGTTTAGGAATCCAAAAATTTTCTAAGCATGTACTTTGATGCTAAAATCACCTATATGTACTACCCAAAATATGTTATTTTTGCATGTTTTTAGTGTTTAAAGGTGTTATAAGAATGGGAAAAATTCCAAATCATGGGATAAAGTAATTTTTGAGTTTATATAGCTATCCAAGTCTAAAAATTTCCACAAGAGTTTTTTTAAGTGATCAAACTAGGCCCATTTTTCAAGGTAGACCAAACAGGCTCGTGAAGGGCTTATTTTTGACCATTTCATGGTTTAGCTATAAGAACAATGTTTTGAAAGCCAAAATTTGATATGAAATTTGGTATTAACATGTGTAAAGTGAATCAAACACTTATCATAGGTTCCACATGTGCTTGAAGAGTTTAGATCCACACTGATAAGGCAAAATAATATCAATTCCTCATTGAAAATATTCTAGTGCCTTCTCATGAACCTTCAACCATCACAATGATCTATGATATTATTAGTCCTAGATATACATGGTATTCAAACCTCTTTACTTACCTACATTACCATATCATGTCACTAGACCTATCATACAAACATCAAAAGTCCTTTACCCACCAAGTCACATGTTATACCTTACCTTGCCCAACCCTTCACTATCATAGCTTTGATGTAACTCTAATTCATTATTTAAATTTAGTATAATCAACATTAAAATTACATGAATTTAATTAAGTGTTATGTGGATCCCAAAATATTAGGGACATCTTAGCCAAAAATCTCCTACGTACAGGATATTATTGGCCAACTATGGATGCAAATGCAACTATGTATGTCAAAAAGTATGACAAGTGTCAAAGGCATGCCAATCTGATTCATGTCTCGACCAAAACACTAAAACTAATTATTATACCATGTAAATTTGTAATATGGAGCATTGATCTCATTGGAAATATTAACCCAACCTAATTTGATGGCCATAAACACATCCTTACCACTACCAAATATTTCACTAAGTGGGTTGAATCTATACCCCTCACTTATGTGACTAGAATTTTTTTTTCAAGTTAATCTTTAATAATATCATTTAGCTCTATGTTATCCCCTCCAAAATTATATCTAATAATGGTGGATCATTTAATAACAGTGATGTCAAAATGCTATGTTCTGATTATAACATTACTCAACATTTTTTTATTGCATATTACCCACAAGGTAATGGCTAAGCTGAAGCATCTAATAAAACCATTGTCAACATCCTTAAAAATATTTTCAATGATGATAACCATGATTGGCACCTCCAAATATTTTTTACCCTCTGGGCATACCACACTTATTACCATACCCCAATAGGAGCCACTCTATATTCCTTAGTTTATGGCATTGAGGCCATTCTTCCCATTAAAGTCAAGTTACCTTCTCTATGCATCTTAATAAAACATGTCTTAGATGATGAAGACTACATAGTTTCTTATCTGCAAGATCTAGAATTACTTGAAAAAAAATGCATGGCCATTTCAATAACCTTCAAGCATATAAAAATATACTCTATGGCCACTATAACCGGCATGCCAAACATATAGAGTTTGAGCTTGGTGATTTTGTTCTCAAATAAAACCAAAATAAAAACATGAATGAGAAGAATAAGTGCAAGTTCAAACCTAATTTGATGGGACCCTATATCATTATTTTAAATCATGGCTCAAGAGCATATAGGATATCTACTCTAGATGGGGATGAACTTGATGAGCTGATGAGCATCATACACCTCAAGCATTACTTTACTTGAGAGAATTGAAATATTGTCTAAGAGGTCCATTTACATTATCCTATAATTTCAACATCCTTCTTTATACCATACCTTTCTATTTTATTCCATTCTACCATACCTTTCCTATCAAATAAACTTATTTTTACCCTCCCTACCAAACCCTTTGACCTTGGTTCAATTTTATTGGTTTTTAGGCACCTTCAATGAGGGGATTCATATTAAGTTTTAGTAGTTGATTTAGTTCTATAGATAGAGGCCATATTTTGGACTAGTATGATAGTGGTTTGGCATTTGAATCCTTCATTACTTATTTTATTCCATTCAAGTATTATTGATTATAACCACCTTTAGGCAAATAAAAGTTCCACCATCATACTACTAATTCTAACCACCTATGGGTAATTTAGTATCATTGACCTATGCCATTATTCCCTAATAATACCCACCTATGGGCAAATTAGGAACAACACCTTTATCAAGTATTAAAGTCAAACCTTTCCATTACTGTGTTCCTATGCTATTTGCCTAATTTGAGAACTTAATGTTACCTAGTCAAATTCCTCTACTGTAAAGTGGAACTATAGTGAATTGAGGTCTTATACTAGGATTATGTAGGAAATGCTTGATTCACATTAAGGTCAGCTCAGTCACCCCCTAATCCACACTCTCAACTTTTTATAAGCAACCTAAGCCATGATCTCACCATTTTGTGAGTTTATTATTGATCAAGTTAAGATACTTAAAAAATATAAAAACATTTGTAAAAAGATAATTGAAAATCCTATAAATCACCAAATCAACCACTTTTTTGCCTTAAGGATTTTGGGATCCCTAGTTATTTTTAAAAATACCACTTGTCATATAGTTTCCCCATCCTTATTAGCCTAATATCCCATGCTCTTTCCATTTTATGAGACCATTCACATATTTGTTGAAAGCATAATGACTAAGAAGGGGGGTGAATTAGTCTTCAAAATCTTTCATTTAATTACACTTAAATAATCATAAACCATTTAAATAAACATATAGGTTTGACAAGCATAAACAACTATACACATAAGCATGAAACACAAGAACACATCACATATATGGGAAATCCTCAAGGGGAGAAAAACCAACTGATATCTGCAAATGGACTACAGTCTTATAAGGCAAAAACCAAATTTAGTGAAGCACCAACTCTATATAGAGCACCCACTTAAAGGGATGCACCAACCCCCTAGATGACTCAGCACCAAATTATCCACCTAATTGATTTTATCACATTTATAACACCTTTTTTCTCACATAATAGATGATGATCACCTTCTTTAGTTGTTCACATTCTTTAACCCTCTCAAACTACCTTCTAGGCTTCTTCGCTCAACTAGGCCTCTTAAAGACTGATTAGGTCATATGACCTTGATTTTTATACATAAAACTCATATTATATATTCATGATAGTTTATATACATCCATATTATGGTATAAAATACCTCCTTATATTCTTTAATATTTTATTTCATTTTCTTCCTCTTAATTTACACAAATAGGCCTAAAACTGCTTTGTATATATACCATTCCTTATTCATATACCACTTAGTTGACCATACACCCTTAACCTATTAATTAAACCATATAATATGTATTATGAAATCTTATTCACATAAATAAAATTATATTTGAGTCCCTTTTTGTCTGACATGACTCAATTAGACCTCATTTCACTTTTAGGTCTCATAGAGACCTAATGGCATTAGGTCTATCTCTTAACATCAAAAATTGATTATCTTGGGCCATAAATGGATTTATCTAAAAAATTAAAACCATTAAATTACTTATAAATATAACTATACTAACTTCATCCATTCTTGGTTAGACCTTTATATTTCATTCATAGCATGAAACCTCTTTTAGGATAAACTGTCCTATTAGGCCTGTGTGCCTTAAAAGTCTATCTTGTAAAAGTGAAGCTAAAATATACTTAAAACACTCAAATATTATCAAAAAAGTATATATAAATAATATACATGACCTAAGTTTCATTACTAAATTAATTAGACACTTCCACTCTAGAGATAAGAGCTCAAGAACATCTGTGCAACTCAATCACATAAAATTACCAGTTTACCTTAAAGACCAATCATGGTGACTCAAACTTCCAACACCTATATAGACATTTTACATGACTTATAATGCATGTATATGGTCTTGTGATATCTCCAAACCATAATTAAAAATAAAAATAATATGTTCTAATTTAAAATATTAATCTTTCAGACCAATCTCATGACCTTATATCTCACTATCTTATCTGAACTAGATAGGTAATGTGTGAGCAAATTTTTCACCATATTCACTGACCTCCAAAAATAATACCAAAAATGAACATGTCTTAAAATTTTTTAAAAATATATTTATGCACTTTTTTATCATTCTATCATGAAAACACATTTGAATTCATCTTCTTACTATTGTCTGGGTTTTTCACTATTTACACCATTAGGCCTGTTAGCGACTGGCTAACTTAGATGACTAGTTTAGAGAAATTAAGGAATATAAAATATACATAAACATTAATGGAAATGAAAAATGATTCTTTACCTTCTTCCTTCATCTATTTTATTATTATGTCTAATGCAACTTTTGACTTCTTTAGAAATAAGCTTGTAACTCAACATTTTATCTCTCCTCTCTCTAACCAATACAACTTGGAGTTCCCTAGAAGATTCAAATACAAGATACAATATATTAAATAATAAATTCAATACATATTAATCACTTTGAGAAACATCTTCAACATTGGGTCTTCATTAGGGTTCTAAGAGGGTTTAAACCAATTTCCACTCTTAACAATCATTCATAAAGCATAACCTCTCAATCCAAAAAATAATGCATATAATTTTGAGCTAGTACCCTTACCCATATACCATGAACTAATTAATCTCCCATATAAATTTTTTATGAGCTAATGAGCATAAGAAAAACCTTCTCGAGTTGAGAACCCTTCATTCAACACACTCAAGAGACCTCCAAACAAATTTTCATGCCTTTTCCTTCACATATGACCTCAAAATACATGAACAAACTTTAAACAATATAAATCACCTATGAAAATTATTATATGAGCTCAAACACATTGAAATTTGATCATGACTCCTCATTATGCCACACACTGTCTCTTTTATCTCTAGACCTTGACCTGTAAACCACATTAGGCCTTAAAAATAACCTTCATGCCTCTTTCCATGCACTCTTCACCTCACTCGCATACTCAAGAAACCTCATAAAACTACTCATGCATGTGTGAACTCATCTCACCACGACACCATGATCATACCTTACAAGGTCTCTTCATGCCATGACTAGGCTTAGATTACTTAATCACTTGATGCCTTGACATGTTCCTTCCATGTCATGACCTCAACAATATTCTACACTAATATCACTACACCATTATATTTTTGATGATACAATCTTCCACATATTCATATAAAAATAAAACCACATGACCAAGCTTTATATGACTAGACATCTTTCTTCCATGCACCTGAACACCTTTGACACCTTGACTTATGCCTTCATGGAACTATAAGACATTAGTTTCCTTCAAATCCTTTCTTGACTTCAAATCATCTTTTTCCTTAAAATTATCTCTTTCCTTCAAATTCTCACTTGCCTTCAAATTCTCTCTTACCTTCAAATGCATCTTATCACATGGCTTCTTATGCATACATTAGTTATTTTTAATTCTTCCATGACCTATACCTTCCATGCTCACACCACTCATGACAATTATCATCAATGTAACACTCTTATATTCCTTGAAATATCACATACTACCATCTATCCTTAGTCACCTTTGACATCAACCTTGATAGTATAATCTTGAAATGATACATCTTTGACATCAATGACCATTATGCCTTTGCATGATGCACCCTTTTTGACATGAATGACAACAACGTGCCAGTAATATTTCCTCTGAAAACATCAATCATGTTTTCTTATCATCATTTTTATTTTATCCCTTATCCTAGGACAACTACATTTGGCCTAAATTTTATGTTGGACTTTGCATCCATGAAATGATGTAGGTAGTGTCCACTTGCCTAGTGCATTTAGAGTCAGTTCAGCCACCCCTTAATTTTCTTCTATCCCCCCATTTTTGTTTATTTATTTTCTTATCTTTTATCACCTAGGGGCAATGATCATCATCTTGTTTGTCCTCTATTGTGATAATATTGTACTTAGCCATTGTTAGTTTTTGTTTCATTTTATTCTCTTTGTTTTGTTTTTTCTTTCCTTAGTGTTTTGTTTGCCTATTTGTTTACTTTTTTATTGTGCCTCAATTCAGTCTATGTGCATTTATTGGGTGATTCCTTATGCATTATTTTCAAATCCATACATATTCATACATCACCATTATCTTCATGATTTTTATCATTGGTGCATTATTTTCAATTGTTTATTGGATTACATGTCATTCCTTATGCATATTTTAGCTCAATTGTCATGGTGTTTTATTTCATGATGCCTACCATCATTTGATACAACAAAAATCAACTTAGGAAATATTATATGCAATGTGGTCATGATATTTCTCCTTATCACTTAAAAATTTCCCAATCTACCTAAATCATTAAAATATATAGATAAATTAAATCATAAATAGATTTTAATCCTTATTAGTTAGGACGTGCATATCCATATAACAAGTTATATGAATTCATCTTTTTCCTTTGTACTAGTTTACTCTTACTCTATGAGTACAAAATTAGTACATAAGCCCCATTTTCTAATTTTCCATCATGATCCCATCATTCTACCAATGATTATAATTTCCTTCAGGTAAATCATTGTGTATCATCCCACCTATAGAGCCAATGATTAAAATTGTCTCTAGGCAAATCATTATATTTGAAGGTTAATGATTATAACCACCTTTGGGCAAATTATTATCTTTCTTTTGAACAATTGGGAAATATTTTCATTGTGTTAATTATTATAACTACCTTTGGGAAAATCATTATCTTTATCCATCTAACTAGAACATCCTTTTATCTTGCCAAAGATTATAACTACTTGTGAGCAAATCATTGTTTTCACTTTTAATTATTATAACTGCTTTTGGGAAAATCACTAGTTTATCTTCCTGGCTAAGGTAGCTCACAATACCACTAATTATAACTACTTATGGGAAAATAAATCTTTTTCAACCCATTTACCTTTAGGTCCCATCATTTCCTTCTTTTAAGGGATTGTTCACCGACCTTATTTGTCAACTACTCCCTCGAGGGGGCATCTAGAGCTCATCCATTACCATTGAAGTCATAGGCATACATGAACTTTTCACTCTTTGAGAATATGTCACTACCTATATCTTACAATGCCTTCCTAAATAGGGTAAAATTATAGACACCCAATTCTGGACACAACTGGCCTTCGATTGGACTTCATGCTGATTCCTACCAACCATTACAAATTAAGCCTAGGAATCACTAAATCCCCCAAATTTTTTCATGCATCATTCATCAAATCTTATAATAATGTTAAGGGATCCTTATTTGGGGTAGTATATATTATTCAATAATAACCTCTCACATATTCATCCCTAATCACCTTGTGGCATCACAACTACCAATTTGGCCTATGGATCCATTGAGGCACTTAATCAAATCTTAAAAGAGAAAAAAGACTAATAAAAATCAATTAATTAATTAAACATTATTAAATTCCTATTTGAATTATAAATTTGAAATTAATGAATATCTAAAAAAGGAAATTCAAAAATCAAAATATTCTAGCCTTTCATCATTACCTTTATGAGCTGTCAAAATATCTCAAAATATCCTAAAACATATAATTTAAGAATTATGATCAGTAACTGAAAGTCATAATTGTATGACAAATTTTAACTCAACTAGAGTTATTCTCAACTCAACCTTAACTCACTTTGGGTGAGAGTTAAATCCTAAGGCTATAAATACAAGGCCATAACCATTCATTTCTAATCTTGGATATTATAGAGTTATTATTCAAGATTTACTCTATAAGTCTTATACAATTAATCTTAACATGCATAAATATTAAGCCAATTGATCAAAGCCAAGGTGCCAAGGAGAGAAGGAGCTAAACAACCTCCATTATCAAAGATTTCTTGATACATAAGCTGAGCAAGCCATTCAACAAAGCCATTTAGAGCTCCCAAGGTAAAAGAGTTATGTATTTTATGTTTTTTTTTGTGATTTCATTTAATTTTTGTTACCTAAGCTCTCCCTAGTGTCTAGGCTAGAGGTGTTAGGATTTATTGTGCTTATTTCATTTATTTTATGAGACTAACACAATACTAATCTCCCCTCTTCGATTCTTTGTTCACAATATGCACATTCATACAAAACTTATTTTGGTATAAGATATAATGTAGAAAAAGGTTTAAGTAAAAAATGGATTATTTCATTACAAGTATAGTGCAATATATGATAAATGAATCCCAAACTTGAAGAAAGCAAAGCAAAAATGCTTTAAGGATACTTGATACTTAGAGAAATGGAATGATATTAATTAGTATAAATAGGATTCTATAGGACATGAAACACATTAAGGATAACTATATAAAATAATAATAATCTAAGATCAAGGTCGAAGGAATCTAACTAAAAGAGAAAGTGCCTAAAAATGTGGTAGACAAAATCAACATGTCTAATAATTTTGCACATGTCAAAATCAATGTGATAAATAATTCCATCCTTATATATATATATATATATATATATATATATATATATATATATATATATATATATATATATATATATATATATATATATATATATATATATGAGGTGTGATAATAATAATATATTTGTTTCAAATTATGATCAATGTCAATCAAAAAATATTTATTGAAGTGGTAGTTATATTTATAAGGCTTAAGGTCTAAATAGAAGCTAGTGTGGGGTAGGAAAAGTATTAGAAACAACCAATTATACCCAACTAGATCAAGTATAGAAAAGTGGGGGAAAGACATTATGGAATATGTTCTTTTAACAAAATTAGGTGTCTACATATATATATATATATATATATATATATATATATATATATATATATATATATATATATATATATATATATATATATATATATGTATATATATATATATATATGTATATATATATATATATATATGTATATATATATATGTATATATATATATATATGTATATATATATATATATATGTATATATATATATATATGTATATATATATATATATATATATATATGTATATATATATATATGTATATATATATATCATAATGTAAAAAAAAATAGGAGAGGAGTTTGAAAAACTCCCATATCATACATTATTGAATTAATATTGAGAGCCTCCTCCTCCCTCCTTTCTATAAAAAAAATATCTAGATACTCAAATCTTGTCAAGAATATTTGATAATGTTAGTTTTTCCCCACATTTACCTTAATTGATTTTATAACTTAAATTAGTCCTATTTCACCACTTCACTCTATCCTAAGTACTTGTATGGTCACATCCATTCTAAGTTCCTATTTCACACTTAGATAAGTATTATTAATTGTTAAAAAATACTCTAAGCATATATATAAACATTTAAAATTATTAAAATTAAATAGTTGCCCTCCTTAGGTCATAATTGACTCGCACAAGTTAGGATCGATAATCGATCCTAACCTTATAAGTCAATATATATATTTACCCAACAATAATTTAAAAAATAAAAAATAAACCTTACCTTATAGGTTGGTGCATATTATAGGTAGCATAAGGTTTTACCCCTTTGGATTGCTATAAATGCACATATAATCCATTTATAAATTTCACTATTTGGGAATACTTATACTATTATACACTGAAAAAAATATTTCTTATTCTTTTCGAATTTGATTTTATTCATTTAAATAAAATATTATCCAAGTCACCATCCATATCTAGATGCATACATGTAGCATATGAGAACTATTTCACTAAGCACTCTATGTGGGAGAACTCTGTGGGCTTGATTTCCCCGCTTGGATTAATGGTTACATAGGTAGTGATCAATCATCACTAGGGTTATTTGGATTATCTCAATCCATTAAACTCCCCCCTTTATGTTTTTAGGTTT
The DNA here is from genome assembly GCA_037957365.1 of Torreya grandis. Lineage (NCBI taxonomy): Eukaryota > Viridiplantae > Streptophyta > Pinopsida > Cupressales > Taxaceae > Torreya > Torreya grandis. Next base: position 450,672 of record JARHVA010005607.1, on the reverse strand, counting down.
TTAGCTATCACAAAACCCTACTACGGTTTCAACCTTGAAGAGGTCATTTTTAAGTCATTCATGCACAATCAAAGGTAAAAATTATGCATACAATCATATTTAAATTAGGCATATGTGATTGTGCCATAAAATTTATGTTTTCCCATGAAACTCAAGATTAACATAAAAAGTTCAAGAATGACAATTAATCCTAAGTGTTTCTTGTCAATTCTAACCTAGATTGATGATAATTACTTTCTCAATTGTATACACATAACTAGGTCTTGTTTGATTATATTCAACCATATTTTAATCACACACAATTATTGATGGGTATAAATCAACTAAATCTTCTTTTCCTCTTTTTTCTTTTCATATTTAGCTTTTTTCATTCTTTTGAGTTTTGTTCATTTTAGTACTTTACTTTTATGTTTCTAGTTACAAGTAATTTATAAAATTTTCTACCCTTCAATCTATGTTATTTTAGTTACAGTTAGTATCCCAATTAATTCCAAATTATGACAAAACATATTAGTAGATATATATATATATTATTCAATCATTACTTTTTTGTTTTGTTTTAGGGTTTAGATAAATTCCAGAACATCTAATACTAAAATTTTTTTAAAAAAAATAGTATCTAACACTAAAATAATTTACTTTCAACCTTGAATTTAATTTTTTACACTAAAATTTATTTATTTTGGCATCGTATTTAATCTTTGACACTGTAAGCACTTTCTTTTGACCTTGGATTTCATGGGAATTTACTAGTCTCCATACATGATTTTTTTTACTTTTTTTAGGATTAAATTTTAGATTTTTGTTGTTTTATTCTCAATTTGAAAATAATGTATGGATATAATATATGAGCATAATATTTATCTTTTTTCTTCAAGATTTCTTAGTTTTTTTTGCATGTTATCTTCCCATACTACTGAACACCATTAACAATCATGTAGTAAAATGAATCAAATCCAATAAGAACAAAAAAACTATTGAAAAATCTCATAAATTTTTATTTATTTTTTATAATGAGATAAGTGCATGTATGGTTGTCACAACATGAAGGGTATGAATAATTCATCCTATTGTACCAAACCCTCCTCATCCCTATCCACCTCCCAAAAACTCTCCTGATGGTGTTTTTATGCATATTCAATCACAAGCACCTAAGGATTGTGCTTGTGAATCACTTCAAGATCAAATAATCACTATGTGAGAATTCATAGAAGAGTTTGAAAATCAAAGTCAATATTTTAGTCTAAGGATCACGTCACTTGAAAATAAGATTACATATACAAATAATCTTGATAATGCCAATATTAATATATATCTACATCTTCATTAATATATTTCATGCCTTAAAAGATATCATCTTAGGTATGGGTTCAAATAAGTAGAAATATATAACTATTTATTCAAAAAGTGTACAAAAGGCTAGTAATATTTGGTGTGATATTCTAAGAGAAATGCTTTGAAACAAATTTATCACATTACCTCATACGTATCCGCAAAATATATCACAATAATATTATGCACATAATATAATGCATGGGCATCATAAAAATAGTTGTTTGGATTTGAAGAACAAAATATAAATTATCATTGACAATGGTGATCCTATAATAGATAAATCAATTAACCAACCTACTCACAATATGAGTGCATTTACCAAAGAATAATTGAAAATAGAGCAAAAGTAAAAATTAGAGAAATAGAGGTTAGAAAAGGAATAAGATGAAAAATAAAGGATAAAAAAATTAAAATTACAAAGGGAACAATTATATTAACAAAGGGAATAAATTCAAAAAGAGAATTTACAAAAGGAAAAGTAATAAAAAAACTCACGATAATCCAAAATCACCTTTATGAAAAGGTTTGTCATGAAGCAAGTTCAAAATTAATCTATTACTAACAAGTCTATTGGTACAAATTTGGTTTCTAAGTATTAAAAAACTATATCTAATTCATGCATAAAGGAAAAATATAAAACCAACATTACAAAAGATTTGGTTATATCTTCAATTCAAGAAGTTAAAGCAAAAAGTATTTCCCTTTCTAGTATTCAAGAAATGATACTTGATTCTTCTCCAATTTAGAATGAGATGAAAGATACTTACAATGGTGAACATACTCAAGATCAAAAAAAATACAATAAGATAATTCAATATATGGTGCAATTTTTATTACATATACAGATGCAAAAGATGATAAGATTTTCATATCAAACTTTCAATAAAAATCTAAGAAAATAGGTATCAACCATGATGATGAGTACATTAATGATTATGATTATGATAATTTTTAAGGTTGGTGTGATACTCCCAAAGATACAAAACATACATGTGGACATCCCTTTGATGAGATCTTCTAATTTTATTAACATCAATTATTGTACACAACTTCTTAATTAATTCATCATGCCATTATTCTATTTCTACACATGTGATGGATTCAATCAATCTTCTATCCCTTATATATTTATGTCTATTTGGCTTCTTGGATTTTATTTTTCACTTTCCAAATCTGAATAGTCCAATATAATGATTTGATACTACCATTTTTTTCATTTAGTATGTTGTTTTCAAATTTTAAACAAAGTAGACTATATTTTCCATCACAAATAATATTGATTAGAGATAATCAACATCAACTATCATTACTATCATAAACTAGTTGATACTAACATGTAGCATTTTACACATTAAAATCAAATTATAAGAAAACAAAGCTTTAATACATCCATTTTTTATACTATTATCATTTGTATTTTTCATAAAAATTATTATTCATGGAAAATCTTTCCTTTGTTTACTATATTTATCATACATGTATGTTACATAGATTAACAAGTGTAGATTTCATGAGATGAGAATTTAAAATCATTACTTTACATTCCTATTATATCTCCCACATTCCATCCTGTTAAAATTCACATATATAGTGGTGAAATATTACTCATACATGACCATGCCATCATATTTAATGCAAAATTTACCTCAACACATGTTGAATATTATTTATATTCATTCGATTTATTCTACTTTCCAACCCATGTTTTATCTCCTAGTATCGATTTTTCTTGTTTCAAAATTTGAAAAAGTACAAAAAATATCAAATATGGAAAAAATAAATAAAAATATTCAAAATATTATAAAAATCCAATATCAAGACTTGAGAAAGATTATATAACTAGTTTACATCATTATCCTTTGTTATTTATCTCATGATTGGTAGACAACATACTATTTTTTTATCACACATGTATTTAACTAGTATTTATGAGTGTTATATAGGTCATATAAATTGCACATGAACTTAGGTGTTGGATTTTCCTCTACCTAATGACCATGAAATGTTAGGGGAATCTTATTTAAAGGTTACAATATTTATAGGTGTTACCATTCAATAACCCCTATACTGTGTTGAGCTATATACTATTTACAAATGTCTTACTAACATATCCATTTTGCATTATGTACAAAAATATGTTATTTTATAGGATATGATCACATTACATATACATGGTTTATACTATAAATTTTTTTATAAGCTCCTTCGATGTTGTTTCCTTTATTGAATAATAGGCTTAATATTATCTACTTATTTTGTGTGGCACTTTGCCTTTGTGTTCATATTTATTGATCACTTCTATGAGATCATTGTTTTGTATGTGTGACAATTGAACATGTTCATTACTTTTGGACCTTTGACATGTGTGTGCAATATTTGATTATGTGACATTTGAACATGTCCCTTGTATGCAACCCTTAGCCTTATTGTTTAAAATTTCACTTTTGTTTGTGTTCTTGTTGATATTTATTTATGTCATGATCCATATCATACACTAACTATTACATACACTTATTATATTACACACACTACTATGAGCTTCATTGATACATTTATATATATTTGAGACTTTAGGCCTTGACTTATATGTTACATGAATGATTTGAATGATACATATCTTATGATGATGACATACCTTCTCATATGTGCTATGATATTAAATGATTAAATATTGATATTCAAAATATAATGAAATTTTATTTTGTGTTGAATTACTTTTAGGATAAATCCCTCACCTCAAAAGGAGGCATTTTAGTGGGATTTTAATACATAAGATAAGCCTTTATGAAAATAAATAATTTTTGAGTACATAACACAGTCTTAGAGAATTTAAATGGTTCAAATTTGATTATTGGTATAAAATTATAGGAGCATCTGCATTCACATTATAGGAGTAGATAATAGATTCATACATTTTAGGTGCATGTGCATGGGCATATGCACACAAGCTTCAAACAAAATTATAAAATTTACATATAATTACATATTTTACATTTATGAAATGGGGGCATGCAAAAAATTATTGCACACTATATTATATTTCATATTCAAGGGGCATGATACTAATTCATGCACACCTTTCTTTTGCTAAATTAAAAAACATGAAAAGGGAAATGATACCCTTTTATTATTCTATGAGATTTTGAAATTTAAATATTCTATTAAAAGTATCACAAGAACTAAGAAACAAAGTGAAAATTGAATTTATATGCCATATTCAGTGATTGGTTTAGTTAAAGTGCATAATGTAAATTGGAGATTCAATGCCCTTTAACATTATTTCTTACAAATCCATTGTGGATTCCAAACCATTTCCATCTTTGGGTTTAAAAGATAAACAATGTACACTATGGTTAATGCATACCATAATGGGTTCTATTTTGTATACACATTCACTTCAAATTAGGGATTTATCACCCTCAATTCACCTTGGTTCAATAAAGGAACCAATCCCTCCCAAGTGCTTCATGGGAAGCACCAATTCTTGAATGCTTCAAATAAGAACCATCTTCAATCAAATTTATAAGAGAAAATTTGGTTTCACACATATACGTTTACTCCTTACTTATTATATAAAATATTTTAAAATTCAAGTCACATTTAAATTATCAATTTCATGTATAAAAATTAACTACTTTAGCATTGTTGGAAGATTTTATATGTAACACTTTGCATGATTGGAGATTCCTCCAAAGGTAAAGTGTGTTTTAAACACTTATGTATATGTTTAATTTAGTCCAATAATGTTATTTATAGATTTGGGCGGGGGGGGGGGGGGGGGGGGGGGTGGGGGGTGGGGCAGCGCGGGGGATATAGATACTCAAAAAAAATCATAAATACTTGATAATGTTAGCTCTAGCCCATATATACCTTAATTGAGTTGAACACTTAAATTGGTCGTATTTCACCACCTCACTCTATCCTAAGTATTTATATGGGCCCATCCATTATAAGTTATTATTTTACACTTCAAAAAATGGTATTAATTACAAAAAAATCCCTCTAAACATCTATACATATATTTTTAAATTATTAAAATCAAACATCACCCTTCCTAGGTTAGAATGGACCCACATAGGTTGGGATCGATAGCCGATCCTAACCTTATGGGTTGATCTTTCCCTTTACCCATAAATAACTATATTTAAAATTTAAACCCTCGTTTATAAGTTGGTCCATAATTTATAAGGATAATTAGCATGATTTTTCACTCATTTGGATTGTTATAAATGCACATCTAAGACACTTATTCTACCACTTGGTAATTTCTCTATCTGGGCACAATTATACTATTAAATAGTGAACAAAAGATTTCCTATTCTTTCCAAATTCAATTATATTCACTTGAATTATCCTTTAGACAAGTAACAAGCCTATTATATCTAAGTTAAATTAATCATTATAAAGCATTCAATCCATATCTAAGTTCATACATGTAGCAAAGTGTCCTATCCCACTTGGGCAGGTATTTATTTCCATTCACTTGAAGTATCCCTTAGCTAATTAATGAACCTATCCTATTTGAGTCAAGTGAATCATTATAAAGTATTTGAACCACCTTTAGATGCATACATGTATAAAAGTTTCATATCCCACTTGGTCAGACCTTGAATAATGTACCTATTGTACTCTTTTATTGATCCATTTTTACTATTATGAGACACAAAAGTTGATCAAAAAAGATATTTACTTTATGAGCTTATATATTTTAGTGTCTTATTTCATGGTATAATTGGCTATATTTCATTCAATATTTGATTATATTGATAATTATACAAAGATAGTATTGTTGATGTCATTTTATGATTGTAGGTAATAACTAGGTGATTGAGCTTGGTTTGGGGATGGAAGACTTCATTAGACTACCACATCAGTTTTATATAGGTAAATTAGTGTTAGGTAAGAAAAATATATAATTTTTTGTCCACCACACCCTTTCATGATAGCTCATATTATGTAAACCAATGATGTGTGCAATCATTATATTTTTGTATTCAATGGTAATTTATTGACTTACAACTAATTATACTCACTAGGTTTGTGTGTGATGCCCATTGATGGAGGCAAACCCACTTGAGTTTCTAGATCAATCAACTTAAGTTACAAATTTTTGTGAGATTCAAAATATTGAAATAGTTGGTTAATAATGGCATAAACATGGTCTCTTTATCCTTGTGAGGCATTGAACACATACTACTTCAAAGAATTGACAATGTGAATATTTCTTTAGCATGAGCTTAGGCTTGGGAATGTTTACCTGCATTAAGGACTTATGATTATTTTATGACTTGGTTAGAATAAGGTTAATGATTATGTTTTCTTGTTTTGAAAAATGTCCCTTTGACCCATGATGGGATTATAATATTGGCATAACATTGGACTTAGTATTGGTAAAAATCATTTTATTTTAGGGTTTTTGGATGATAACATTGATTAGCTATAATTTTATTTGTTTAAATCAAGCCTTGGAAGGTAGAGAATAAATAAGGAAAGTGTGGTGTGGATAATTACTAGGGTTTTATTAGGTTGGTATGGTGGCTGAAACCATGGAGGTTGAGGGAACTATTTTTGGAAACATTATTGTAAATTAACTTAAATTTTTTGTAACCATAGAGTATAGCACAATGTTATATTGTGTTTTGGTAATGGTTACTATTGTGGTCTTAATTTGCACCCATGTGATAGTTCTTTAGGATCCCTCGAACTACGCCACAAAATGGGAAAAACCTCAGGATGTGGGGGTCTTATGGTGAGGTTGAACCTCTGGAGAAGGTTGGATTCCTTTTGGATCTATCACCTAAACTAACCTCTAACTTGAAAAAAGGAGAAACAAGGACAAAAATGCATGAAAACATGTAAAATAGGTGATGTACCAATATTTTAAACATTTATGCCTACACAAGACATACTATGAGACAATTTCAAGAATGATAAACATCACTTCATTCACCCTTTGATCAGACTCCACATAGTTATTTCACTATAAGGTAATAAATCACTATCAATCTAGCATGGGATGGTATCTGTCTACTTCTAAACTAACCAACAAACTATATATGCACTTAGAATGACCTATGATAGTTATCAAACACTACATGAAGGTGAGAAAATTTAGATAGAGGCAAGTAAATCATAAATTCACTTAACCACATCAATTATTTCAAAGGACACACTTTAATTTAGCTTTTAAATGGAAGAATTCAGTCTTTATTGCATCAAATAGGTGTTACAACACAAATTTGGCATAACTAAAGCATAAGAGTCTCTACCTCTAAGAAAAATATCTTAGAGCCAGCCCTTTCTAATGACAAAGAAAAGGAAATATATAGGAAAAGGGGGATCAAGAGGGGGAACTGAGAAGATAACAAATAATAAAAGGAGGTCAACCACTTTTGATCAATTAGCATTGATCCAAGGATGTTGAGTCATAATCCATCAAACAAGAACAATTCCTTAAGAACCTTAAAACACTAAATGCCTCACTATCTTCCTCAATAATGCTTGATGTTTTTCATGCCATCAATAAGTTACTTGAGCTAGATCATTAATGTTCTATTTGACATTCCTTGCACAGTCACCATTCTACCATTACTTTTAAATCATGAATATAGATCTGTTATGGATGAAAACTAGTCACCCTATTAGTTTTCATATAGTTATGATTGCAAATGTAGATCCATAGGATAGGTTTCTTAAATTTGAATGAGATGTAAAACCTAAGTCTGGAATCTTTCTGAAAGGTTTTGTAGAGATTTAATAACATTAGACAATTTTATAGTGGTTTGCTCCTAGTTATCTAGATTGCATTTGATCTTGCATTTATGTGTTTACCTACCTAGGGTGGCAAAATCCTTTATCCAATGTGTCTATCTACATGGCTTTCCTTTAAGATAGTTTTTCTATTTTGAACTTGACCACATGTTTGACATTTTCTTGAGATATCACATGTTTGACTTTTCATACTGACTGTTGATCACCTAGCCTCACACCATTGGATCATTTTCTTGTGCACCATTGATTTGATATATATGAATGAATGTGATCCATAGATCTTATACTAGTTTAACATGCTTAGGATACTTTGTCACCTACATATTTGATTTTAGGATCCATTGACCTTGTTGAACTTTTGCTCATCATCTATCTACTTTTTTGTACCCATTAAATCTACTTTTTCATGCACTATTAGATCCTTTATCTGATTTAACATGAAACATTGATCTATTGGGACCAATTGGCTTTGTCAATCACTATGCATCATTATATCATTGATGCATGATTTAATACACACCATTATATCTTCACTTTTTGAATATTTGAATCCAAATAGCTATTTTTCATAGATTTAACTTGACATCTATGTGCACATCTTACTCTACAAGTTTAACTTTAAAGGCTTATATCTTGAGATAGTAATCTCATCAAGACATGAAATTTGTAGAGGATGACCTTGGCACTAAATACATTTTTCCCATGTGATTTTTTGGGATTGAGAGGATTCCTATGCATACTTAGAAAATACACAAGTAAATTGGTCTGTTCATTTCTCTGTGATGTGTAATGATGGCCTAACTCTTTAAGATCACCATATTCACACTTTAAGCTTGATTAAAGTGTTTCAAAAGCTTGAAAATGACTTGGTCCTCTCTTGCAACCTATTTTTTCCTTATGACATTAGATCCCTCTTCAACCAAGAACTTTCTCAACTTCTTACCCTAAATTAATTTTTTTTAATGTAGGCTAAGTTTGGCCAACAGTTACAAAAATACACAGATTTGGTGGCAATCTAGAAAGGAATTTTGAAGAAGGGTAAAAAGAAAGCTAACAAAATTTTGTAAATAAGTCCAATTTTTTATTCTTATTCTTCAAAAATAGTTATTTTAGTGGCTACTATTTATTTTGTGTTATGGGAGACCTCACACTAGTGTATGGGTTTTATGGATGACTTCACATACTCCTTTTCCTTCCTAAACACCCTTATACCTATCTCATAAGCATTCCCCATTAATTTATCTATTATCTTGCATTTAAATTTGAAGGGAAATGTTATGGGTTGTCTTGTTATGCATTAGTTTAAAAATAATATTTAGGGGGCGGGGGGAGAGGGAAATCATTAGTTGAATCATCTCTCCCTTTTTTTGTCATATGGATGAAAGATATGATAAGGATAAAAAAATGAAGGATTTTTGTGTTATTGCATCAACTTGTTGTATCTTGCTTGTTTAACTATGTATTCCTCTATCCCTTGTTGGTGTTGTTAATATTTATTTTCTTTGTCTAAGTGTTCTTTATTACTGTGGCTAACCTTGTGTGGAAACCCTACCCTAGTGTACATTTGATCTCTCTCTTAATCTTTCCCTCATGTTATGTTATATCACTAAACATAGTTCAATGGCATCTTACAACCCAAAATTTATGGTTGGGTTGGGTAGGGCTTACCGCCATTTGTATGGGCTAAGATTTTTTTTTTTAAAAAAAAATTTGTAGGGGTTCAAGTAAAATAATATTTATAGGATGCATAATCTAACTAAATGATTTATGACAAAGTAGTTCAAGTAGTTTTTAATGGTTCCAATAACCCATGAGGCACTTAAGATATTTGTCATTAATGTAGTCCTTGAATGAATATATTTTATGTTAATATTGATCAATATTTAAAATGTAATAATATTACTTTGGTAATAAATATATGATGTCTAAGATGTATAAGTTATTGATGAAAAATGATTCATTATATATTAAATCTATCCTAGTCATTAATAACATGTGTCTCATAGATTTTTGTTTTAGTGTGTATTAATTGGTGCATAAATTCTTAAAGAAAAGTAATATTTTGCTCATTAATGGATGTATAAATTTGACTATTGTACCACACATGATAATTTAATTCAACATTTCAATTTATTATTTGATGACTACATAGACTAGAAAAAAGATAAAAGTAATAACTTGTCTTAATTGTACACTATTTATTATCAAGCACTATGAATGACTATGGGAAACCTCTAATAGAAAATATTTGATGATTTTTTAAATGATAAAATTTTGTAAGGAGAAGTTGTGATTAATTTGTCTTTATTGTTACACTTTATGCACTTATAAAAATCAATGTTATGTTCAGTTATTGTTTTTCTTGAATGAGTATGAGAAGTCACTTAGTGATTGTATTGCAAGATATAATATGGAGATGGAGCTCTTACTCAATTATTAAAAGGTTATATTACATTGAATAAAATAATTTAAGTAATTTTATTTTATTTTGGCCATGAGTAACTGTGTTGAAGATGTTAAGGTCTCAATGGAGTCAAGGTTGGCATGATTGTAGTATGCAGTGAATACTATACTAGCATTCATTTCTAATATAAGTAATAATGTCTAGTTGGCATATTAGTGATTTTTTGTATGGGAAACTATGAATTTATGTTCTAATTACATTGGTAAATGGGTATTGTGTAGATAAAATTTTAATTTTTGGGTTTCCTTATTAGACCTAAATTTTTTCTAACTATATTTTCTTTCTTTCAATGAATTTATAGATTTAAATGAATCATATTCTCATCTTAGTTGAAATGGGGATTCGTATACTAGTTATATCATTTATCATTACTAATTTAGTTAAATTTTGATTGGAAACATTATATATTATGAGATTTTACATTATTTTATCTCAATTTCACTACTATCTCTTTGAGACTTTGCCCATTATTGGGACTATGGGAAGTTGGGAGTATAATGGCAATGTTGACTCATTAAGTTATTGAAAAGTGTTATCATTGATATAAAGTTTGATGTAATTTATGTCAAGTTGAATATGGTGAAGATGAATGGTGAGTTATCTATGAGGTATGATATTTTTTTCTAGTGAAGATGCATTGATGTCAAGGAAGCCATGCGATAAGAGAGAATTTGAAGGCAACCTAATAATTATTCAAAGGTTACTATCAAGATTTAGGTCAAGAGGAATGAAAATATTTTAGGAGCATAAAATTAATGTGATAATGATATAAAAGCATCAAGGTCAATTTTCAAGCTTCAAGTGCTTGAGAAGCCTAGTCATGACACTAATCACAACATGAAGAGACCTAGTGAGAAGGCTTGAGCATGATGGCTTGGTGAGATAGATGCACAGAGGAATAATATTATGTATAAGGTTGTTTCATCATGAATATGAGGCATTGGGGCACTCATGAGATTTTCAAAGTGAGCCTTCAGGGGTAAGACCTTAAGTATAAATCTACAACTAGACTAGTTCTAGACCCTACTTGACCAAATGAGGTGTCATGAGGTGTTTTCAAGGCATATGAAGGATGTATAGTAGAGTTTTATCATGAGATAGGTTTATTTAGTTTTATATGAGGTTCTAATATATTATATATTGGTTAGAAGCTCAGCTTCAAGACCTAATATAACTTGCAGATCAAGGCTTAGATAGCAAAGAGAGAGAGCATGGCCAAATGAGGTATGAGTTTTAGATTTCAACATAAGAATGAGAATGTGAGAATTTTTAATTATTTGATAGGTTTTCCTAGATTTTTTGACCAATTCTAAGTTTGAATTTTGTAAGAAAAGGAATAAAAAGTGGTTTTGAGGTTTCTCAAGTGCACAGAATGAAGGGTTCTCAACCTGAGAAGGACTTTCAAGTGTTCATTGGCATGTGTAACCTCTGAATGGGAAACTAATATATTCATGGTTTATGGGTAATGGTATTATATCAAATTTAAAATCATTGGTTTCTAGAATAAGGGGCTAACATTTATGAATGATCTTTAAGACTCGAAGATTAATTAAACCCTCAAAGAACCTTAAAAGTGGCCCGATATGAAAGATATTGATATAAAGTGATTTAAAATGATTTGAATGGGTATTTAAGTGATTATATGTTTTATTAATCTCTCCTAGGCACCTCTAGGTGTGATTGGTTTATCAAGTGAGTGAGTAGACCCTATAAGAAAGGACTTATTTTTCATAGAATTGATGTAGTAGTCAGAGTTGACCAAATCAAAGTTGATAAATGGATGGAGGACAAATATTGATACTTGTATTTTATGTCCCTAGTTTTTTATAAGTATGTTATATATTGTTGGTGTGCTAAACTAGTCATATAAGTTAACCAATCACTAAAAGGCCTAATGGTGAAAATAATGAGGAACCTAGGCAAAAGTGAGAAGATGATTAGGGATGTGATATCATGGATTAGGGATGAATCCAAGTGAATGGATAAATTTTTAAATAATTTTAAGACATGATAATATTGGATATAAGTTTTTGTTTTTAATGTGTATGATGAAAATGTTGCTCATAAGTTAACCTGTCCAGTGCAGATGAGATAATAAAGGTATAAGGTATGAGACTAGTTTACAAGACCAATATATTACCATGCTATATTTATTATAGTTTCATAATTATCTCATAAGATAATATAAATTCATTTTAAAATTTTTAAAGTGATCTTACAGGTGTTGGAAGTCATTTTCACCATGACTATGTATTAAGAGAAACTGGTAGATCTAGGTAAGCAAGTTACAGTAATGAGTTGGAGGATCTTTGCTTTAAGTTAATGTATATAATGCACATAAAGTTGTTTTTTTGGAATTTAATTACTTTTACATGATTTTAATAAGTTTTTAATTTAGTGAAAGTGATTAGAATGTTAAAGCCAAAATGGGTTGACTTGTTCAGGTTTGACTGTGTGTAATGAAAATAAAAGATTGGTCTGCAAGACCAATATTTGACATTAGAAATTATGATATTTGTAATTGAGAATGAAATATAGATGTAAAATAATATTTTTAAGGTGTCATTTTTCATGGGAAGTTCTATTTTAGGTGTTGAATATCAAGTTGTCCATGATTGTGTTTTGAGGCTAGTTGGCAATTCTAAGTGGGCTATTTGCAAAGAAGGGTTTGAGTCCTTTTCCCATAAATTTTGAAGTATAAATAACATGGTGATGACCCTAATTTCATTTATATTATGTATGCTTTATTATTTTTTGAAAAAAAAATATTTCATTTTTAGTAGTTGAAGATAGGCTTTCTAGGTATGCATAGACTTGATTGTGAACAATGTTAATGGCATGATTCAAGTGGTGGTTGGAGATAAAAGATGTCATGGAAATAATATGAGATTTTTATAGGTATATTTTAGTGAAATATGATATTTTTATTCTTTATTAATTTTTTGAAATTTCTCCAAGGAAGGTATAGTGTAACATGTTCTAAATAAACCTAATAGGATTAGGCCTTCATGAAACCTAAAGGTGAGATAATGCCTAATTGAGTTAGGTCAGACATAAAGGGAATAAAATAACATTTTATACATGTGTATTAGATTTAATAAGATCAATTTTATGAAATATATAAGAGGGTAATGGTATTTGGTCAACTAAGAAGGATATGAATAAGAGACTTGTATAAATACTAGGTAACTATAGGCCTATTGGTGTGAAAAAAGAAAGTGAATAGAATAATATATTGAAAATTATAATAGGGTATTATAAAACATTATGGGAGTGTATATTATATATTATGAAGGTTTTATCAAGGTTATATTCATGAAAATCAAGGTCATATGAAATAATCAAGTCAAGAAGAGGACTAGTTGAGTGAAGAAGTCTAGAAGGAAGTTTGAGAGGGATAAAAGAGAGAAGAGATGAAGAAGGAAATCATCATATATTGTATGAGAAACAAATTTTTATAAATTTTATCAATGGTTTTAGGTGGTTTAATTGTTTCTAAGTCATATAGGGGTTTGGTGCCTTCTTGTAAGTGGGTGCTTGCTAAAGCCTAGTTGAGATGGTGCTTAACTAGTTGGGGTTGGTACTCCATATGAAGTTCGTGATTCACTAAAGTTGGTGTTTGTATTATAGGAATATAGTATATTTGTATATATTAGTGGGTTTTCATCCCCTTGAGGTTTTTCCACATATAAGTTATGTTATCTTGTGTTCTTATGTTTCATGTATATGTGAATGGTTACTTAGTCATTATTTGATCTACATGCTTAAATGAATGTTCACAAATTCTTAAGTAGAATTCATATGAAAGTTTTTGAAGAATAATTAACCCCAAAGTTTTTATAATTCTAACATTTGATATTAGATCCTGGTCCTTTGAAGCAGGTCCAAAAGACTAAAGGAGATCCTAGAAGTAAGGATGGCTAGTCAAAAAGCTCAAGGTGGTTTCTCTACCAATAAGGATTAATTATTTAATGGATAAAATTATGAATATTGGAATGTCAAGATGAATATATATTTTATATTTAAATGTTATGATATTTGGTAGTTAGTTTTGGATGGCTATAGTGTTCCTCCTAATCTACCAATTGATGTAGCAGGTATGAAGGTTAGTGAAAACAAATCCAAGGAAATGAATGTCATTTTTTATGGCCTATAAGAGGAATAGATTATGAATTTGATGTACTATGTATAAACCAAAGATATATGGGAAAAATTGAAGACCATTTATAAAATAGACACAAAGGTGAAGATGGCCAAATTACAAACCCACTAGAGACAGTTTGAAAGTCTAAAGATGAGTGAGGATGAAACCATTGCATCCTACCTATTGAAGGTTGATGAAGTTTTCAATGTCATTAGAGAATTGAGAGAATAAGTGAAAGAGTATATAGTTGTTCAAAAATAACTAATATCACTAACTCTTAAGTTTCACTCTAAGGTATCTAAAGTGGAAAAGATGCAAGATTTACATAAGCTTGAAATGGTTGGTCTACATGGCATCTTGACTACCTATGAGATGATAATAAATTAAGGAAGACCTCCCAAGAAGGAAACAACTTTCAAAGTTGAAAAGAAGTTAAAAGTCAAGAAGTTCAAGGATGAGGAATGTCCATATGTTGATGATCATTAACTAATAACCATGTTTGCAAGGAAATTGAGGTTTGGCTCCGATAATTACTAGGGTAAATTTCCCTTCAAATGTTTCAACTATGGAAAGATCGGTCACTTTGAATCAAAGTGTCCTAAAAAGGATAAATCTAAGCACAATGAAGAATATGATAAAAATCATGGAGATGATAAGAAGGTCCATAATCTGGATAAGAACAAGGAGTTTAAGAAGTATGAAGGTAGAAAAGGAAATTTCAAGAACAAGAGAAGCTTTTATGCTAAAGAAGACAACTCTTTTGATGTAAGTGATTTAAGTGTATCTAATAGTGATGATAGAAGTAATGAACCTGAACATGAAAATAATGAAACCTTATTCATGTCCATAGAATTAGATAATGAGGGTTACTCAAATGGGAAAGGCCATATGGTTGATGTAGAATTAGATGAAGAAGAAGCTAAAGTGAACCTTGAGGCAAAATTAGTGAATGCCCTAGAGGAATTAAAGTTCCAAATAAGAAAAAATCACTAACTAAGATCGATTAAAGACTATGAAGAGCATGTTGGATTATTTGAGGAGAGACTAAGTAAAACTTCCAAGGAGTATGAGGAGATCATCAATCATATTGAAGAACAAATGGAGATAGTCAATGCAAACCTAAAGGCTAAAGAGGAAAAATGTATCAGATATGAAACCAAAGTGAAATCCTTATAAGCTAAGTTGGATCATGGATATAGTAAGGCGAGGAATTTTTTGAAGCTTGAAAATATCATTGAGGCTCTAGATAACATCTTGAGTAGTCAAAAGTCTACTAGTGACAAGATAAGTCTTGGTTTCAAAGAAGATCAAAAGGAGGTAGTTTAAGTCAAGGAGAAGTCTATTAAATACAAAAAGGTAAAAATTAAAATACTTATCAAATAGCCTAATGCTATGAGTTATGATAGTTAATTTAATGGTTATTATTTTTTATGCAGTCAGTTTGTTCATAGAGCAAGAGAGTGTATAAGACCCTCCAAGAATGAGTACTCATAAGACTATAGAAGGAGTCACAATTCACATCAGTAAAATGGTATGTATAAGGTGGTTTTTTACAATTGTCATAATATAGAACACATTGCAAGATTATATTCTGATAGATTTAGAAGTTTATCAAGTTAAAATAGGATGTTTGAAGCCCCTAGAGTGTAATAAAGAAGGCAAATGAATGTATGGAAACCAAAGATAGTAAAGATGAGTCATGATCAGTCTATAAGATCAAGTGGACTATTTTATATGATAAATCATACTTCAGATGTAAAATCAAGTCAAAAATGTCTATTATCATCTCATATTGATGATCAAATGGTTGACGAAGAGGCCAAGACTATAGTATCAATCAAGCTTAAAAGGATATTGAAGGACATTCAGTCTTGTGAGAGCATGGAGATCTAGGAATCTCCTAAATTTGAGTTATTTAGTGCCCTATGGAAATGAGTTACTCCATTATGCTTCATGGAGAAACACTTCAAGTTATTAAAAGCATGGTAGATGCTTGGTTTGAGGGGGATATATTTAGGTTGTTGATTATGCTTGATCTATGTTGAAAAGTGGTCTTGTAATCTAAGTTCATTTGAAGGAGGTATGCATGGAGTAAGGAAAATCATGTTGACTTAATGCTTAATATTCTATGTATTGAATTTTTTTTTCAATTAAGGTGTGATTCTAGATGACATTTTTGGAATACTTTTGTCATTAATGTCAAAGGGGGATAAATTTTAAGAAGGGAGATGAGAGTGATCAGTTTGAAGAATGTTTTGCCATCAATGACAAAGGGGGAGTTTGTTGAGAAGTGTTTTTATTGATGTCAAGGTCGATGTAATTTATTTCAAGGTGTATCTAGTGAATATTAATGGTGAGTGATCTATGAGCTATGAGCTTGTGTGCTAGTGAAGATGCATTGATGTTAAGGAATCTATGTGACAAGAGAGAATTTGAAGGAAACCTAATGATTCTTTTGAGGTTGTTGTCAAGATTTAGGTCAAGAGGAATGATATTGCATGATGATCATGAAATGCATGTGAACAAGATATAGAAGCATTAAGGAGTGCTTCAAACTTAGTTTCCAAGCTTCAAGTGCTTGAGAAGCCTAGTCATAACACCAATCATAACATAAAGAGACCTATGAGAAGGCTTGAGCATGATGGCCTAGTGAGATAGATGCACATAGGCATAATGGGTAATATAAGGTTGTTTTAGAATTCATACAAGGCATTGGGGCAGTCAAGAGAGTTTTAAAGTGAGCATATAGGGGTAAGACCTTAAGTCCAAATCTGTAACTAGACTAGTTCTAAACCCTACTTGACCAAAGAGGTGTCATGAGGTGTTTTCAAAGCATATAAAGGATGTATAAAAGAATTTGAACATGAGATAGTTTTTTTGTTTATTATGATGTGTTGAGGGCTTGGATAGTGGATAGAAGGTCAGTTTAAGGACCTAATGTAACTTGCAGGTCAATGCCTACAGAGCAAAAAGAGAGAGAACATGGCCAAATGAGGTATGAGTTTTAGATTTCAAGACAAGAATGAGAATGTGATCATTTTAAATGATTTGATAGGTTTTCCTATGTGTGTTAACCAAGTTAGGTCAAAGTTTGTAAGAAAAGACATAAAAAGTGGTTTTTGAGGTTTCTCGAGTGCATAAAATGAAGTGTTCTCAACCCAAGAAGGAATTTAAAGTGTTCATTGGAAAATTTAACCTATGCATGGTAAAATAATATATTAATGGTAGATGGGTAAGGCTCTTAGATTAAATTTCCAAAAATTGGTTTCTAGAATAAGGGACTAAGCTTTATTAATGATCGTTAAGACTAAAAGATGGTTTAAACCTTCAAAGAACCCGAAAAGTGACTTGATATGAAATATCTTGTTATAAAGTGATCAAAATAGATTTTAATGGATATTTAAGGGATTTTAGGTTGTATTAAACTCTCCTAGGCACCTCTAGGTGTGATTGGTTTGTTAGGTGAGTGAGTGGACCCTATAAGAAAGGACTTATTTTTTAGAGATTTGATGTAGCAGTTAGAGTTGACCAGGTCAAAGTTGTTATATGGAAGGAGGAAAAAGATTGAGACTTTTATTTTATGTCCATGGTGGTTCTTAAGTAGGTTATATCTTTTATGTGTGCTAAATTGATCATACAATTTGACCAATTGTTAAAAGGCTTAATGGTGAAAATAGTGAGAAACCTAGGCATAAGTGATAAGATGATTAGGGATGTGATATCATGGATTAAGGATGAATAAAAGTTCATGAAGAAAATTTTAAATACTTTTAATAAATTATCATGTTATATAAAAGTTTTGGTGGTCAATGGATATGATGAAAATATTGCTCATATGTTGACCTATCTAATGCAGATGAGATAATGAAGGTGTAAGGTTATGAGACTAGTCTTCAAAACCAATATTTATATATGACCATATTATATTTATATATGATAGTTTATTAATGATCTTATAAGATCATATAAATTCATTTTAATTTTTTTAAAGTGATCTTATAGGTGTTGGAAGTCATTTTAATCATGACTATGTATTAAGGGAAATCGATAGATCTAAGTAAGCAAGTTGAAATAATGAATTGGAGGATATTTTCCATGATTTTATGTATCTAATACAAATAATTTTTTTTTGGGATTCAAAACCACCTATACATTATTTTCATAATCTTTTAATTTATTTAAATTGATTGGAATATTGAAGCCATCAGGTTTGAGTGTGTATAATGAATACAAAAGACTGGTCAACAAGACCAATATTTAACATTAGACTTTATGATATTTATACTTGAAATCACTTATATATGTCAAATAATATTTTTAAGGTATCAATTTTCATGGGAATTTTCTCTTTTAGGTATTGAATATCAATTTGTCTATGATTGTGTTTTGAGGCTAGTTGGCAGTTTTGAGTGGGTTATTTATAGAGAAGGGTTTGAGTCCTTTTGACACAAGTTGTGAAGTATAAATCACATGGTAATAACCCAAAGGTAATTTATATTATATGTGTGTGATTTTTTTCCATGGTTTTTTTTAAAAAAATTGTTTCATCTTTAGTAGTTCAAGATATACTTTTGGAGTATGCACAGACCTAATTGTGAACAATGTTAATGGCATGTTTCAAGTGGTGGTTGGAGCTAAAAGTCATCATGGACATAAGATGTTATTTTCAGTGGTATATTTTAGTGAAATATGATATGTTACATCTATATTAAGTGTTTGAAAGTGATCTGAGGAAGGTAAAGTGTAACATGTTCTAAATAGACCTAATAGGATTATGTCTCCATGAGGCCTAAAGGTGAGATAAAGATTAATTGAGGTAGGTCAGACATAAATGGACTCAAATAACATTTTATAAATTATTATGATATGTCACAATATCCATTTAATTTCTAATATAAGAGTGTAAGGGTGTTTAACTGACTAATACAAATATAAATAAGAGACTTGTATAAATACTAGACAGTTTTAGGCATATTGGTGTGAAAAATGAAAGAGAATAGAGTAATATATTGAAGAGAATAATAAGGTATTTTATACCATTATAGGAGTTTATAGGATCTATTATGAAGTTTTTATAGAGGTATTGTGCATGAAAATCAAGGTCATATGACCTAATCAATTTAAGAAGAGGACTAGTTGAGCGAAGAAGCATAAAAGGCAGTTTGAGAGGAATAGAAGAGAAGAGATAAATAAGGAGATCATCATATGCTGTATGAGAAACAAATTTTTATAAAGGTGATAAATGGTTTCAAGTGGATAAGTTTATTCTGATTCATCTAGGGGGTTGGTGCCTCCTTGCAAGTAGGTTCTTGCTAAAGCCTAGCTAAGTTGGTGCTCCATGTGAAGTTGGTTCTTCACTAAAGTTGGTTTTTGTCTAATAGGACTATAATACATTTGAATATATCAGTGGGTTTTCATCCCCTTTATGGTTTCCCATATATAAGTTGTATTATCTTGTGTTCTTATGTTTTATGCATATATGAATGGTTACTTAGTCATTGTTTGATCTACATGCTTGAGTGAATGTTCATGAATACTTAAGTGAAATTGATAAGAAAGTTTGTGAAGACTAATTTACCCCCCCTCTTAGTCATTCTACTTCTCAAAAAAAATTCTTAAAATAATAATTAATTTATAAACATATGGCCGAAATTGTTGGAATCAAAATGACTAGGGGTGGGGGGGGGGGTGTTGGGTGAATCAGTCTTCAAAACATTTCTTATCAATTTCACTTAAGCAATCATGAACCATTAAAATAAGTACATAGATCTAGAAAGAATAAGCACCTATCCACATAAGTATAAAACATAAGAACACATAAAATATATGGGAAACCCTCAATGCAAATAAAACCCACTAATATATGAAAATGGATTATCATCCTAAAAGAAAAGCACCAAATTTATCAGGCACTAACTTCACATAGAGCACCAAACCCAATTAGCCAAGAACCCACTTGCAAGGAGGCACCACCCCCCTAGATGAATAAACACCAAATAAGTCACCCAATTGATTTGATGACCTTCAGAACACCTTATTTCTAATCCAATATATTATGACCACCTCTTTATCTCTTTACACTCTTATACTTCTCAAACTGCCTTTTAGACCTCTTCACTTAACTAGGTCTCTTTAAGATTGATTAGGTCATATGAACTTGATATTCATATGCATAAAAACTTTCATATATTAATTGAATATCCTATACAATCCTTTTATGGTATAAAATACCTCATTCTTTCCAATAATTTTTTATATCATTCACATACTCTATACTCTCTCAAATAGGCCTAAAACAGCCTTGTATATATACCATTCCTTGTTCATACATAACTTAGTTGGAAAATAACCCTTAACCTCTTATTTTGGCCATGTAATATGTCTTAAGACATATAAAAAACATTATTCAAATGAATTTTGAGTCCTTTTTGGTCTATCATAACTCTATTAGACCTCATTTTACTTTTATCTCTCTTGGAGACCTAATTCCATTAGGGCTAATTTAGGATACATTACTCTTTAACTTTCTTGGAACACATTAAAACTCAAAAAAAATTAATAAAATATAATATACCACTCAAATAAACCCCCACTTATGTCTTCTAGGATAAACAAGACATTTTACAATAAAAAGCTACTGAAACCCCTCATTAGTACTCAGTCCTATTAGGCATGTGTACACCAAAAATATGCCTTCCAATACTAAAGTTAAATATCACTTAATAAACTAAAAATTGATCAATAAAGTACATATATATAGTATATATTACCTCAATTTCATCATTATATGCTTGAAACACTTCAACTCAGGGTAAAAAGGCTTAAACTCATGTCTTCAGTATGCTCACTTAGAGCTGCTAGGGCTGTCAAAAGCCAGTCATGAAACTACTTAAAATAAAACACCTTAAAATACATTTTAAATGATTCTCAATAAATTAAAAATATTTTATATAATCTTTATAACAAACTCAATCACAAAAACCATAAGCTCTAATATCAAACATTGGTCTTGTAGACCAATCTTCTGACCTTATCTAACACAATCTTGTATGAACCAAACAAGCCATTTTGAATTCAAATTTTCAATCTCTTACACTAACTTCTAATATTTAAAAAATCATTAAAAGTAATTTAAAGCATAAAAAAACACCATATGCATTATATACTTCAACTTAGGGCATAGATCCTCAAACTCATTATTGCAACTTGCTTACTTAGAATTATTAGTTTACCTTAAAGCATAGTCATAGTGACATTGACCTTTAAAATTTGTATGACTAATTTGAAAGAATTATTATGAAATTATATGATATTGTAACATATATATTCCATATTCAAATATAAACAAGATATGGTCTAGTGGTAATTATTGGTATTATAGACTAATCTGTTGACCTCACTACACACAGTCCTCGTTGAGCTAGACAAGCTATTTTGGATTCATCATTTTCACCACTATCTCTAACTTAAAATATTTATAAAAAGTATTAATATTAAATAATAGTCTCAAAAAAAAACTCCATGAACTTGGATTCATCATTATATTATGATAACACATTCCTATTCATCTTCTCACTATCTAGGTTTTTCACTATTTACACCATTAGTTTTGTTAATGACTAGCTAACTTGGATGACCATTTTGACACACTTTAGGATTATAAACTATCTATAAACCTTCATGGAAATGAAACGTGAGTCTCTACCTTCTTCTTCCATCCATTTTCTTATTATATCCAATACAACTTTTGACAACTATAATAACTTCTTCAGGAATAAGCCTATAACTCAACTTTTTCTCTTTCCTCTCTCTAACCAATACCACCTAGAGGTACTTGGGAGAGTTAAATTAAAAAATTTAATAGAATAAAAAAGAATAATAATCCATTCTGAGTAATTTTGATCAACATATTCAAAATCATATCCTTATTAGTGTTCTAAGAGGCTGTAACCATGTTCCCATTCTTAACAATTGTTCATAAAGCATAACTCCTCAATCCAAAAACTAATGCCTAAAATTTTTATCTAGGACCTTTAAAAATATACCATGAATATATTAAGTTCCCATTCAAAGGTTTGATGAGCTTACAAATACAATAAAATATTTCTTACATTGAGAACCCTTCATTTTGTGCACTTGAGAGACTTAAAAACCAATTTTCATTCCTTAACCTTCAAAATTTGACCTAAAACTTCATGTATACACCTAGGATAACCTCACACATTTTAAAAATCTCACTTATGCATAATTTTTTTATAAACTAAACCTAATCCCTCATTATACCATGCTCTCACTAGCTTGATTTCTACACCTAAGTGTTCACACCTCATTAGGCCTTGAACTGACCTTCAAACCTCTTTTCAAGATCTCAATACTTCAATCACATGTTCACACAACATATTACATGCTCAAAAACTATCAAACATCCTTATATAACCTTATTTCACCATGAAACCTAGATTATTCCTTCACACAAGGTCTCTTCATGCCATAACTAAGCTTCACAAGACACCTTATCCTCAAAGACACTTGATATCAGTGTTCTATAACCTTTATAAGCCTAAGAACATAGATATGACCATGCCACCATGCCTTTTCATGCACAATAATAGGAATCCTATACACATACCTTCTCAAGGCACTAATAGGTTCAATCACTTGATAATTTTGATAATAAAGACCTTCCATGCTGACCTTCACATCACCCATGCATAAATAAGAGCATATATCAATCATATATTACACTCTTAGAATCATTACAAAACTGATCAATATTCTCTCTCATAGCTACACTCTTCAGACAACACTCTCACACCACTATAATAATCTCTTTCTGATCAACATTCTTTTATGACCTCATGTAGACCTAGAGCCTCATGGCCATGCTTTAATGCTTACTTGACCATCATACATCTTTATGACAACATTGACAACTTCAAGATGACTTGAACCTTGACATCAACCATGACATCAACCAATAGAAGAGAAATTAGTTTCCTTCAAATTATCTCTTATCACATCAAATACACAAGATCATACCTTAAAGACCACTCACCATGCATCTTTACTAGCTACACCTTGACATCAACCTTAACATCAATGATAACACTTCTCAATAAACTCCTTTGTCATTAATGGTAAACATACTACAACATGATCATTCTCATCTCCCCTAATTTGGTCAATCTCTTTTCTTGAACTTTTTCCCCCTTGACATTAATTACAAAGGGTCATACACACTGTAACTTCTAAAACCACTAATTCTCCCTCTTTGGAAACTACTCTAAAAACTTGAAAAATAATTTAAAGCTACCAAGATCCCCATTAGACCAAGAATAGTCTTCAAATGAACACTGAACCTTAAGATTACTTACCAAGCTATCAAAATCTTGATATCAACTGAAGAAATTATAACTCCCCCTTTGTCTCTTATATGCTTGTCAATCAACTACACATGGAGTTTATGCACAACCTCAATAGCTCCCCCTCAAAACAAGCATCCACCATGTTTCTACTAATTGAAGAGAGTCTCCATGAAGCCTAATGGAGTCACCCCTTTCATAGGGCACTAAAACAACACAAACTTAGGAGATTACTAGATCTCCATGCTTTCATAAAATTGAACATCTTTTAGGATCTTTTTAGGCTTTATTAGCACCTTAGGCTTGACCTCATCATTAATTTTTTGATTAATAATATGAGTTGATATCAAATATTCCTAACTTAATTTCACAACTGAAGTATGTTCTACTATAGAAAACATTCCACTTGGTCTTTTAGATTAATCATGACTTACATTTACTATTTTGGGCTTCCACATATTCATTTTCCTTCTCTTTTACACTCTAGGGGCTTAAAACCTCTAATTTTGACTTGATGGCCTTATGAATCTATTAGGATAAAATCATGCAATGTGTCCCACATTATGACAACTGTAGAAAATAACTTCATTCATACCTCTTGACTGATAATTCCTTTCATAATTCCATGCATATTCATTTTTAGATGGTCTTCTACACTCTCTTGATCTATGACCAAACTGATTGCAAGTAAAACAATAACCATTGAATGAATTAGCATACCTCATATCATTAAATATCTAATTGGTCTATTTATGTTGATCTTATTGTCTTCATTAGCATTTTCCTTGACTTGAGTTGTCTCCTTTTTGTCTTTTTTTAAACCAAGACCTATCTTATCACTTATAGAATTCTAATACTCAAGATGTTATTTATAGCATCAATACTCTTTTCAAACTTCATAAATGTCTTCAACTTGATATATTCTTGATCCAATTCAACTTTCAAGGATTCCATTTCAATTCCATACCTGGTGCATTCTTCCTCTTTAACCTTTAAACTTGAAGTGACTATCTCCATTTTTGCTTCAATGTGATTGATGATCTCATCATACTTCTTGGATGTGTTACTCAGTCTCTCCTAAAACAAGCCAATCTACTTTTCATAGTCCTTAACTAATGACTTTCATTTATGATTCTTCCTTCTTTGAAATTTCAACTCCTCTAAAACACTCATTAATTTTTCTTCAAGGTTTACTTCAGCCTCTTTTTTATCTGATTCTTCATCATCTATAAGGCCTTTCCCTTTTGAGAAACCCTCATTATTTATTTCTATAGTCATTAATAAGGTCTCATTGATGTCATGTTCATTATTGTCATCATCACTATCAGATGTACTTATGTCACTTATACTAGATGAGTTATTATCTTCTTTGGTATAGAAACTTCTCTTATTCTTGAATGACCCTTTCTTGCCTTTATACTAACTAAAATATTTCTTGATTTTGTCAAGATTATATACCTTCTTATCATCATGATGTTAATTATGTTCTTCATCATGCTCTTATCCTTGTTAGGACACTTGGATGAAAAGTGACAAATATTACCACAATTTAAACATTTGAAATGCAACTTACCCTTATACTTACAAGATCCTAGCCTCAATTTCCTAGAAAACATGGCTATCAGTTAATCATCATCAATATCTAAACATACCTCATACTTGACCTTCTTATCTTTTGACTTCTCAACTTTGAAAGTTGCTTCCTTCTTGGGAGGTCTTTTTTCATTTGTTCTCATCTCATAGGCAGTCAAGATGCCATGAATCCCATCCATCTCCATCTTGTCCAAATCTTGCATCTCTTCTAATGTAGATAATTTAGAATCAAATTTAGGAGTTAGTAATCTCAATACCTTTTGAACAACTATATACTCTTTCAACTCTTCTCTTAATCTTATAATGACATTGACAACTTCATCAACCCTTAACATGTAGGATATAATGCTCTCATCTTCCTTCATACTCATACTTTCAAACTACCTTCTGTGAGTCTAAAATTTATCCATCTTCACCTTGGTTTCTCCTTTATATATATTTTTCAACTTTTCCCATATAACCTTGGTTGACTCATAGTGCATCACCTTCACAAACTCTACCTCAAATAGGCCACATAGAATGGCATTCATTGCCTTGGAATTGCTCTCACTTTACTTCTTACCTACTGCATCAGTTGGTGGTGTAGGAGGTGGAGGGTATCCATCCAAAATTTAATACCATATGTCATGTCCCATTAATATTATTCATGTCCTCATAATGATGTTCCAAAATTCATAATTATTCCCATTAAAGAATGAAACCTTGCTGGTAGAGAAACCTCCTTGAACTTGACTACTAGCCATCCTTGCTTCTAGGATTTCCTTTAGGTTTCTAGGCTTACTTTAAATGACCAAGATATAATACCAAATTTTGGAATAAAATTGATTGAGAGGGGGGGGGGAGTGAATCATTCTTAATAACATTTCTTATCAATTTCACTTAAGCAATCATGAACCATTCAAACAAGCATATAGATATAATAAGCATAAACACTCATCCACATAAGCATAAATCATAAGAACACACCACATATGTGATAAAAACTCAAGGGGAATAAAACCCAATAATATCTATAAATATAATATATTACTATAATACAAACATTAGATTTAGTGAATCACCAACTCCACATGGAGCATTAACCCCAACTAGCCAAGCACCCACTTGACTAGGATTTAGAAAGCACCCACTTGAAAGGAGGAACCAAAACCTAGATGAATCAGCACAAAATTATCCACCTAATTTATTTTATCACCTTTATAATACCTTATTACTCAACCAATATATGATGACCACCTCTTCATCTCTTCACACTCTTGTACTTCTTAAACTGCCTTCTATGCCTCTTCACTTAACTAGATCTCTTTAAGACTGATTAAGTCTTATGAAATTGATATTTATATGTATACACAGTTTCAAATATTAATTATAGATTCTATACACTCCTTTTATGATATATAATACCTCCTTCTACCCAAAAATGTGCCATATCATTCACATACTCTATACTCTCACAAATAGGCCTAAAATTGCCTTGTATATATACCATTCCCTATTCATATGCCATTTAGTCTAATAATCACCATTAACCTCTTATTTCAGCCATGGAATAGGTCTTATGAAATTTTATAAACATTATTTAAATGAATATTTAGTCTCTTTTCGTCTATCATAACTCTATTAGACCTCATTTCACTTTTAGATCTCATGGAGTCCTAATTCCATTACGTCTCCTTTAGGACACATTACTCTTTACCTTTATTGGAAAAAATTAAAAATACAACCATGTTAGGAAAATATCATATAACAATAAAATATACCCTCACAAATGTCTTCTAGGCTCAAAAATGCATTTTACAATAAAACACTACTTGAAACCCTTTATTAATACTCAGTCTTATTAAGCCTGTGTAAACCAAAAATATGCCTTTCATTAATGAAGCTCAAAATAAATTAATCCTCTCAAAAATGATCAAAAAATTTCATATAAAAATTCTATATGACCTCAGGGTCATCATCATATGCTTGAAAAAATTCAACTCAAGGCAAAAATGCTTAAACTCATCTCTTCAGTATGCTCACTTAGAATTGTCAAGACTATCAAAAGCCAAACATGAAACTACTTGACATCCAACACATGAAAAGACACTTTAAATAATTATAAATAAATTTAAAATATTATATAACATCTTAAAAACAAACTTAATCCAAAAACCATAATCTATAATACAAAACATTGGTCTTACAGATTAATCTTAAGACCTTAACTCACATAGTCTTGTATGAACCAGACAAGCCATTTTGACTTCAATATTTCAGCCTCTTAAATTGACTTCCAAGATTTTAAAAATCATGTACAAGACTTTTAATTCATAAAAAACAACACCATATTCATTATATACTTCAACTCAAGGCATAGTTCCTCAAACTCATTATTGCAACTATTTACTTAGAATTGTCAGTTTACCTTAAAGCACAATCATAGTGACATCAACATTCAACATCTATATGACGACTCTAAAAGACTCATTATTAAATTATATTATCATATAACATGTCTAGGTGATCTTAAAATATAAACATCATATGTTCTAGTTTAAATTATTAGTCTTATAGACCAATTTGTTGACCTCACCACACATAATCCTCACTGAGCTAGACAAGCCATTTTGGAATCATCATTTTCACCACTATACCTAACTTCCAAGATTTATACCAAGAATTAATAGGACATACCAATATTTAAAAACAACTCCATGCACTTGGTTTCATAATTATATCATGATAACACATTCCTAATCATCTTCTCATTATTATCTGGGTTTTTCATTGTTTACACCATTAGGTCTATTAGCTACTAGCTGACTTAGATGACAAGTTTGGCACACATGATGAATATAACCTATCTATAAAAATTCATGGACATGAAACATGATTATATAAGTTATTTATCCATGTATTTTATTACTATATCCAATATGAATTTTGATAGCTATAACAACTTCTTCAGGAATAAGCCTATAACTCAACATTTACTCTCTCCTCTCTCTAACCAATACCACCTAGAGGTACCTAGGAGAGTACAATACAAGATCAAATATCTTACCTAATCATACCAATATATCCTAATCAATTTTTATCAGCATATTCAACATTGGGTCCTTATTAGGGTTTTAAGAGGGTTTAAACTTGTTTTCATTATTAATAATTATTCATAAAGCATAGCCCCTCAATCCAAAAAATAATGCCTATAATTTTGAGATAAGACACTTAAATATCTACCATTAATATATTAGGTTCCAATGTAGAGGTTTTATGATCTTATAAACATAATAAAATCCTTCTTAGGTTGAGAACACTTCATTCTGTGCTCTTGAGAGACCTAAAAACCAATTTTCATACCTTAAACTTAAAAATTTGATCTAAAACTTCATTAATAAACTTGGGACAACCTATGACACATATAAAAAATCTCACCTATGCATGATTTCCTTGGAAACTAAACCTCATGCCTCATTAGGCCATGTTGTCACCACTTTGCTTTCTACACTTGAGTGTACACACCTCATTAGGCCTTGAACTAACCTTGAAACCTCTTTTCAAGATCTCAATACTTTACTCACATATTCACACAACATCTCACATGATATAACATTTTCAAACATCCTTATACAATCTTATCACACCATGAAACCAAGCTTATACCTTTACATAAGGTCTCTTAATGCCATAACTAATCTTAACAAGACACCTTATCCTTAAAGACACTTGATATAAATCTTCTAAAACCTTTAAAATCATGAGAACATACATTTAAATATGTATCCATGCCTTTTCATGCACAAGAATAGGTATCCTATGCACATACCTTCTCAAAACACTATTAGGATCAAACACTTTATAATTTTAACAATAAGGACCTTCCATGCTGGCCTTCACATCAATCATGTAGACATAATAACATATACCAATCATATCTTACACTCTCAAAATCACTATAGCATTGATAAATAATTTCTCTCATAGATACACTCCTCAAACAACACTCTCACACCACTAAAATAATCTCTTTTTTATCAACATTCTCTCATGACCTCATGCAGACCTAGAGCCTCATGGCCATGCTTTAATGATTACTTTATCATCATACCTCTTTGTGGTAACACTAACAACTTCAATCTAACTTGAACCTTGACATCAACCAACAAAAGAGAAATTAGTTTCCTTCAAATTATCTTTTTCCTTCAAATTTTCTCTTGTCACATGAATTCCTTGTCACATCAAGCACACAAGCTCATACCATAAAGAACACACACCATGCGTCTTCACCATCTACACCTTGACATCAATGATAACACTTCTTTAAAAAAATAAGGGATGCCATTTTAAGGAAACCCTATCTTTTGTTTGCTTTGATAAATTATTATTTCCTTTATAATGAATTTTATTATAGATACATGACCTAAAAAATTATAAATAAAAGGCACTATGTTAATTAATGTGTTTAGTTACATTTACAAATAAAATATATAAAGGAACATACTAATTAAGTTAGAACTAATCCCAGTTGAATATGTACATTCAATGACTTGTTTGGGAAGTGGATCATGCTTAAGTGAGCTTGTTCTATTACCTTCAGGAAGAATGAGTAGATTGTGTTTGATATGTCTAAAATATGGACTTGCCCTAGAAATGAATGTGGTCTCTTGGAATATTTGATTCCATTTTGAATTGGTAATTAATACATATATTTTTAATGTCACTTTACTATTGTATTATTTTGTGTTACTCTTGATTTACCTATTGACATTGGTAGTTATGTTAAAAGGATTTGTGAATGAGTCCCAACATAGTCTAGGACTAGAATAAATAGTGGCCCTCCCGATAATAGATCACACCATGTTCTAAGCTAAGAGACTAGAAGATTAATTATTGGTTCTCACTTCATTTGATGTTAATGATTTCATTACTTATATTGGGACATTGGAAACCTCTATTAACATTCATATGGATTTGGTAAGGACAAATATGTAAGAATTTGTATTCACATCTATAAATTCCTTTGTTTTGTTTCAATCTTATCAATAAAGTATATTAGGATGTTGTTTAACTATTTATGGAACTATTAAATAATGTAACATGTTGAAGGTTGAAATCTTAAATATAACTTGGTTGTTCTTGTATCATCTAAGGCTAGTAGAAACATAACTCACATACGTATATATAGTATGTTAAATTAAGCTTGCTTTCACATGGTGTGGTTAATAAAATAATGGTTTAATTACAATCTTATGGATTCACCATAACAACTAAATTAAATAGTAGTGCACTATTCTAGTTGAGTTCTTAAAGAACTCATGTGACCTAATATCCTTTGAAGACTATGGTTTGATTTAGAATCATTGATTTATGTAATTATACCCTAATTTTTGTAAGAATTATAAAATTTTGTAAACTCTAACTTGAAATAAACCTTGAAACAATACTGCTATAAGTATCCAAATCTAAGACCA
Organism: Torreya grandis; assembly: GCA_037957365.1. NCBI lineage: Eukaryota > Viridiplantae > Streptophyta > Pinopsida > Cupressales > Taxaceae > Torreya > Torreya grandis. Next base: position 419,550 of record JARHVA010005607.1, on the reverse strand, counting down.
TTATTTGAAGGTGTATTATATAGGTATTTGTCTTGTTAAATTTATATGAATTAGAATTGGAAACTTATAAGGTAATGTGAAATATAATCATTGAATTTGTTACTTTATAAAATTAATTTAGGACTACCTTAATAAATCCTAAACACTAATCCTATTTTATATGGCATGATCAAATCTTGTAGTTGATTATATTTATCTAGTATTTATAATTATCCTCCATTGAATGCATATATTTAAGAGTTAAAATCATCACAAGGGGTGAAGTGGTTAAATCTAAGGCAAAGTATATAATTTTTAAAGTTATTATTGGAAGAATGTGATTGGCCACATAACCTAGTGGGCCCTAATGAATTATACTCATAGTTGTGACGAGAATGCAATACCACTCATGTACATAGGTTTGTTAAATTTTAGGAATTTGATGCACATGTACATGGTTTTATGTTGGAATCTAAGTATAACCCTAAAAATCCTAAAATTTTATGAGTTATATTTTGGTGTTGTGATAGTGGTATCATAGCCTAGTTATTACATTAGGGATCTCTAATACATATTAGAGTAATTTCTATGTGTGTTTCTCATGATGGTGAGGACATGAGACAATGAAAGTCATGATTTTAATAATTTTTTCAATATAAATTCCAGTAGGAATGCATGAAATAATGATATTACCAATAATTATGCCATTGTAAATGCTAAAAATAATGGCATCAGTGGAAATATCCATGTTGAAAATGACCATGTTAGTAATAATATTGTCATTGATAATGGTATCAGCAATAAAAATGGTGGTGATGCCAACATGTATCACGTTGATAATAATTTTGGGAAAGATTTTTTTTTAAATGACATTATGGTTTTTGTCTATAACATCTAATGCCAACTAAAGGCACCATCTAAAAGACATGTTGGAAAGGGGAAAACATATGGATGTACAAGGTGCTGATAAAATGGATGAAAACCCTAGTTAACATGATGTTATGGATCCCATCATTAATTTTCTTAATAAAATTCTACTTCCTAAATATTTTTGTGGGGAATATGGAGATGCATCTAACACATAGTTGGTAAACCTACATAAATACTTCATATTGTATACTACAGGCTGCAATATCAATGTTTGTATAGGAGCTTACTAGTTGGTAGGTGATGTTTCCTTATGGTGGAAACACTTGTGTGGTCTCAAGGGTTATGATAATTACCCTATCTTGGTAAAATTTAGAGATATAATTCAAGAAAAGATACTTGATTAGGAAATACAAATAAAAAAATATCACAAAGTTCTAACTTATAAATCAAGGAACTATGACTATCTTGGAGCATGAGAACAATTTTCTCAATCTGTTGCATAATTTGAGTTACATGCATGATGAGGAAACAAAGGTGACCAAGTTTAAGATAGGATTGCATGATTTTTTGATGCATGATGTGAACATGAAAAACTTTCACACTCTAGCTACTACAATTGAACATTCATGTCATGTAGAGTAAAAGGAAAAGCCTCACTTGAAGACAAGATAGAAATACCAGAATAATAGGCTACTAATTAAGCCTAAAACAAATATTCCTCCCATAAATAAAAAAATTAATAAATATATTTATAGAAAAAGTTTTGGAAAAATAATAGCAATTCTAGAAAAAATTAGAATGCAAATATAGGTTCCAAGCCTAATAATTTTTCAAAGCAAAATAATGGGAACCAAAATCAGTAGTAAGGCATGTTTTTTACCTAACTACAAGATCTAATACAATCCATTTAACCCTGAAAATTATTGTGTAATATTAGCAATGTGGTGATAATCATTACTAGAAGGATTGCCCCTAGAGTTGGGGTAATCAAATAGTAAATCACCATGTATATGTTATTATTGCTAATAGAAATGTAGACTTATAGTATACTCTAATAGAGAATAAAGTTATATTATTTGGTTTTCCATTAGAAATTTTAATAAATTATAGTAGAATAGATAGTTTCATTTCACCTTCTATTGAATTTAAGTGATAAAGTAAACCCTGTATATTAAAAGAAGGATGGGAGGTTGAGTTTGGCACATGGAAAAGAGTGAATGTTTTGGAATGGATGAAATAAAATAAACTAGATCTAGGAGTCCTTAAAACTCAATTAAACTTGTTTTTAACACCATTAGGGTCATATGACTTGATTTTAGGCATGTACTAGTTGTAACAACATTAATTGAAGCTTGATTATTTCAAAAAAATATTACAATGTCTTGATGATGTTGGCAACCATATGGAGATCCAGGGTGTCATGAGGCTCATAGATAGAAATATTATTTCAATTAAGTAGTTGAAATAAAAATAAGAAAATGCTAAAAACTTTATAAAATATATCTTAATGAAATTTATGAGGAAAAGGAACCTTATCTATAAGAATAATCAGTCTTGAGAGAATTAGAGAATGTATTTCCCAAAGATATTCCAAATTTTCCTCCCTAAAGAGAGTTTTACTTCTCTATTTTCATTGTACTAAGATTTACACTTGTATCCAAGGCCCCTTACTAGATGAATGTGGTATATCTATAGGAATTAAATATGCAACTATAAGAGCTTAATGAAAAAGGGCTTAATAGGCCAATTGTATCACCTTGGAAGCCCTAGTTTTCTTCATCAAGAAGAAGGATGGCAACCTAAGACTTTTCATTGAATATATAATTTTGAATAAATTCACTATAAAAAGTATCCCATTCCTAGAATTAATGATATTTTTAATCAAATAAAGGGTGAATCTATGTTTTCATGTGTGTGTGTGTGTGTGTGTGTGTGTGTGTGTGTGTGTGTGTGTGTGTGTGTGTATGTATATATGTATATATGTATGTATGTATGTATGTATGTATGTATGTATATATGTATGTATATGTATATATATATGTGTGTGTGTGTGTGTGTGTGTATATATATATATATATATATATATGTATGTATATGTGTGTGTGTGTGTGTGTGTGTGTGTGTGTGTGTGTGTGTGTGTGTGTGTGTGTGTGTGTGTGTGTGTGTGTGTGTGTGTGTGTATGTATATATGTATGTATATATATATATATATATATATATATATATATATATATATATATATATATATATATATATATATATATATATATATATATATATATATTGAGGTATCCCCAAATCTACAACAAAGATGAATATGTGCATAATGCAACCTTTAGAACAAGGTATATCCATTATTAATTTAATATCATGCATTTTGGATTAAAAAAATGCCCTTGTTGCTTTTATGAACTTGATGAATAGAATCTTCATGGATTTCCTTGATAGATTTGTGTTGGTATTTATGTATGAAATTATGATTTACCCTATAAATGAAATAGATCATGAAAAAACTTAAATTTGGTCTTTCAAAAGACTAAGAAATCAATTTTTTTTGGAAGCTTTCTAAGACTCCTTATACCAAAGCAAGATCCACTACTCAGGGAACATTATCTCTAAAGAAGGTATTTTAGTATACCTTATTAAGATTAAATATATTATGGAGTGGACCACTCCTAATAATGTGCATTAATTGTATAGCTTCATGGGTTTAGTTGGTTGTTATTAGAGGTTTGTTGAATATTTCTCAATGATTGCTAACCCAATCACCTCTTTACAAAAAAAGGGAAAGAAGTTTGAGTGGAATACTTAATGTGAGGAAACTTTTTAATGATTAAAATAAATGTTAACTTATGATTATATTCTTCTTATCTTATATTATAATGGAAACTTTAAAATCTAGGTTGATGTTTGTGGTGTTGCCATTGGGGTTATTTTGACTCAAGATGGAAAAGTGGTTTCATATGAGTCCCATAAGCTCAAAACCCATGAGTAGATCTATCCAAATCATGATATTTAATTAGAAATTGTGGCTCATGATCTCAAGCAATGGAAACACTTTTTATTGGGAAAAACTTTAAGGTAAAATCCAACTATTGCAACATTGTGCATTTATTTTCCCAAGATGAATTAAATTCAAGACAACGTAGATGGCTAAAATTTATCAATAATTTTGATATTGATTTTGTAAAGGAAAATATAATATAATAGTCTATTCTATTAGTATAATAACATGTATTTATACAATTTATTCTAAGGTCAAATTTTGAATATTTTGTTCTAAATCAAATTCTAAAAAGCCCTAAATACAAAAAATATATATGTTGAGTTAGCCAAAGAAATAGTGTCTAAAGCAGTTGCTAACTATTTCTTATAATCATGTGGACTTCTAAGGTATCAAGGTAGAATTTGTTTTCTTAAATAAATAAATTTAAGAGAACAAGCGATGGAATAAGTACACATTGCACCTTTCACTCATCTAGATGTCACTCAAATGACACATTATCTAAAAATATTCTAATTTTGGCCTAGGCTAAAGAAAGATGTGTCTACCCTTGTAGAAAAATGTTTGGAAGGTCATCATGTCAAATTTTAAGTGTACTAGAAATAAAATGGGATGTAATTTAAATGGAATTTATCTCAAGATTGCTATGTTTTACAATAGACATGAAATAATTTTAGTAATAATTGATAAACTTACTAAGGTTTCTCACTTTATTATAGGAAATATTACTAATGATGCCCCCACTTTTGCCTAAAAGTTTGTGAAGGATATTTTTTGCCTTCATCGTGTTCTAGAGGTCATTATCTTTGAATAAATATAAATTATTTAATTCAAGGTTTTGGTAAACCTTGACAACTACCTTTGGAACAAGGCTAGACCTTAGTTTAACATATCATCTAGAAATAGACGACCAAACTTAAAGGCTGAACCCGATTGTAAATGATATGTTAAGGATGTATGTAATGGACCAACAATATAAATGGGATGATTACCTCCATTTGGTTGAATTTTCATACAATAACACCTACCATTTTGTTATTAAAATCACAACATTTGAATCCTTATTTGGGAGAAAGTGTAGAACTCCCCTTTGGCTAGGATGGTTTATAAAATAACATTATTGAAGGTCCTAAGACTTTACATGAGTATGATAAGAAAATGTCTCTTATCCATTAAAATATAAAATATACCTCTAATATAAAAAAGAGCTATTATAATTTAAAAATGTCACCAAGAGAGTTTGAAATAATGGACAAAGTATTTTGGAGGGTTAAGTCTAGAAAAAGTTCCATAAAGTTTGGCAAGGCATCCAAACTACCTCTATAATTTATCAGTGCATTCAAAATTACAAAAAATATAAACATTATTTCCTATTGTAGATACCTAAATTTTTCCACATTTAGTGTCTTAATTAACTTTGTATACACACACTACCTCAACCATAATTCTAAATTTGAATATAACCCTAACATCATTTCCTTTTCTTTTTCAAAAAGTTAATTAATCTATATTATGCACAAAAATTACACAAACTAATTAAAAATAAAAAAATTCAAGTCACTAAACATATTCCACATTTATCTCAACCTAGTGTTGAGTCATACAACTACTTCCTTGACTTACTCAACCAATTATTCAGTCATCATTGATCCTTTCGACCAACTTGGTGAGTCATATAACTACCTTGAATCATTCACAAATTTTTTAACTACCAAATAAATTTTTCTTTTTTCTCAAATACATGAGGAATTGGTCTCTTCCACTTGTATGAGGACTCAAATTCAACCATAAAAATATAACATAATCCAATAAATCTAGATTTATCCCAATCACCCATCTTCTCACCCGAAAGCCTATAAATTGAAATGTCATCATCCATTTTTAGGATCCATCATCAAACTATCAAAGAGATATCAAAATCATCTTTTAAATTCATAATAAAATAATAAATTACATCCATATGATGCTAAAATTCCCTTTTTCCTTGGAAAATGAATTAACATCCACATATCACATTGTAAGATAAAATCAAAGTTTATCTATCAAGAAGTTAATTTAATTTATTGGTGAGATGGTATGTTTTAAATATGTTTTATTTGTTTATTTTGATTGAATAACTCTAATTGGGGTTTTATTTTAGTCTTTAGAGTAAGAAGTTAATTATTTATTTGAGTTCCTAGATTGCATAGGCTTTAAAATTATAGCTATCATATTTTGGCACACCCATTAGGACCTTTTCAAAATAATTTTCATCTTGTATGATTTTATTAGATTTTATTAGTTATTTTTTAATTTTGTTAATGTGCATAGCTATTTAATCTTGGTTTGAAAGATCATTTTTGTTATTTCAAGAGCTATTTTTGGAGATTTTCAGTTGTTTTATGTTTTCTATTGAATGACAGGTTCCTTTTGTGTAACAAAATTTTTGTATATAAATGCAGTGATTTTGTGCTAAACTTTAATATTTTTATTCAAAACTTTGATAATTTTGTGCTATATATATTTTTGGTTTCATTCCACCTAATTTTTTGGTATTCTACCTATTTTTGTCTTTTGGTTTTCAGCCTTTTTAACTTTGTTATCTTATTATCATTTATATTTTATCATCTTCCTATTTCCATCTCTTCTTATTTTTTGTGCCTTTTTTTCATTTTTTAGAGAGATAGTTTTGTCACATAAAATGATGAATTTGTTAGACACTTTGGCTATTTTGTTATAAATTTTGACACTTTCATCCTATAAAATGACATTTTCATTTGCTATTCATTTTTTGTTTTTATTTCTAGTTTATCTTGCCAATTTGTTGGTTTATCATTCTAACAATACAATTTCTTGTATCTCCATGTTTCTATTTAATATTTTCTCTATTTTTGTGTTTACTGTAGAACAACAAAGTTTTAGAAACAAATAGTGAATTTGTAGAAAACTTAAGCAATTTTATAGCAAAACTTGGCAAGGTTATAAACAACTTTAGGGAGTTTTTATCAAACTTCTATGATTTTTTAAGACACTTTTTTTGTATTTTTTGTATTTTGCTATCTCTATTTTTTATATTTGATATTTTCAACATTTTATGAGTAGCAAATTTGCAACTATGTAACATTGATTTTTATTTCAAAGAGTTTGTTTTACTACTTTAATCTTTATTTTTTATTTTATTTTTGGTTAACTTTCATCTTTTCGGATTTCCCAAGTCTTTACATACAAACTACTAATGGTTTTGTGCAGGACCAAAAACCAAAGACCTGAAAATCTAACCAAAAACTAATTTATGTTTGATACTAATCTTTATTTTTCATTTCAAGTTTTTGATTAATTGATTAAGTAGTAATTTATTAATTTCATTTCTTTCAAATATGCTAGTGTGTATTACAAGATATTATGTATGCTCTTTCCTCATGTTATGTTGGTGACAATCTTGAAAATCATCTTATAAATTTTTGTTACCTGAGTTATTCTCATGTATGCTCTTTCTTTATGTCACAATGGTCACAATATTTAAAAATAAAAAATGAAGTAGTCTCATTTTTTAAAAATTATTTAAGAGTTTTATCAACCTTGATTTCACCACCACACAATAGGCAAAACCTCATGTACCATTGGGATATATAAATTGAGGACCAAACATTTCAATTATATAAATTGAGGATCAAATGTCTCATTTTTTTAAAGAGCTTTATGAAGGTGTTTTATCCTCAATACTTGGAGTTTTAACAACTACCTCAAAATCTAATTTTTTGAAGGCAATCTACTAAAATCCTATGGATGGAGTGGGCACATAGGGACTAATTTTTTTGTGTTTTCCATTTACCAAATTATTCTACAATATTGGGCCTCATCATATTGAATAGTATATATAGGACACCCCCTAGTTAATCTTGTAAAATCCTTAAACCTTAAAAATCCATTCAGTCATTTGAATTGTACTATACTAAAAAGTGGTTAGTTCTAGAAAGTTACTCTCAAATTACCCTTAAAACTAGTTTTAATGGGATATGGGTATGGTTCTACCTCCATAGTTAGTTCTTTGAAATATTGGGTTGACATTATCTAATGGACGAGCCAATGTATGAGATCCTATAAGTCATTCAACACCCTTGTCTAGTTTTATCCTTTTCATGTAGTTTACATGATTTTTGTATCTAGTTATATCTTGTGTGATATCTTTAATTTTATCTCCTTGTGGAAAATAAGTTATTGAAAACTTTTTATGTTTTGAAAACCAAACTTTGTCTTTTGAAGCAAAATGAAGTCCTTAATTTTCAAAGAAAATCCTTCATTAAGATAACTTTATCCAAAGACCAATTAACTTTAAAATATTTTAATACAATTACTTTTTAAATTTGGATTCATATATCTTTTGAGTCAAACCTAACATTTAAACAATGTCTCCAATCACTAGGCTTCAAGCCTATTTAAATAACCCTTAATATAATCCAAATAGAGAAGAACACTTTCACAATGACCATTTCCATTTTGGGAATCAAGAAAAACATGTTGAGGTTAATTATAATTATAACACACCCTACTAAGATGAATATAAACATGATATTAATCTTCCTAAGGATCCACCATCCCAAGTTATCGATGACCTCCTAGAAAATAAAAATGAAGTATTGCTACACATCTTAGGGTTAGAAGCTAAGTTTCCACTTGATTTTTATCCAAATGAATCATCTCTCATAATTTATAGGAAATTTGCAATAACTCCTACACATGATCAAGGAACATCTAAAACCTCCTAAGGAAAGAACAAAACCAACATAAGATCGTCCAATGAAAATTATGAAAATGTTTTCCATACCCATGTGGATAAAGTAAAATCAGTTCTAGATGACACATCCAAACAAAACCATGTATTTACCCTTGTGGAACATGTCAATATATTAACTAAAGAACTAGATGATATTCAATCCAACTTATCAAAAAATAATTCAAATCCAAAAATCACCAAATCAAACAATCAAAATCAAAGTCATTATCCAAATCCAAATTAAAATCAAAATAAATCATCATATTTGTCACTCAAAGACATAATATTTGTCCAAGAATGGAAACACATGAAGGATAAAATAAAAGGATTGCAATATGGAAGTTATTATCAAAGCAATAAATTTAAGTTTTAAGAACTGTGTCCTTATCCATTTGACATAAACATGATGAATGTAGATTTTAATATTCATTTTGAACCTCAAAAATTTGACAAGTACAAGGTAAAAATTTATCCTAGGGAACACATCAAAGAGTTTTACTAGCATGCAAAGAGGTCACTTATAGTTACAACTATCTACTAAGATTCTTTTCACATAGCCTAGGGGTTCAAGATTTATAATGGTCTTTATGTATACCTAAAGAGTCAATAACTACTTTCGTAGATGTTTCTAAGAGGTTTGAACAATAATTTTATTATAATTTTGAGCATGAATTGACTATTCTATATTTATTCAACACAAAAAAACTTAATGAGGAGAGATTTTCCTCTTTCCTAAAAAGATGGCATACACTAGCAAGTTGGTTTCCCTGTTCATTTCCTAATAAACAACTTATATAATCTTCACATAAAATCCAATCCTAAAATGGCCTTTCAACTTCAATTCCATTATGCTACTTACTTTAATGAAAAAATTAAAAAAGGAGTTAAAATTGAAAGAACACTCATTGGCAAAGGCCTTTTCAAGATATTCACTAAGGACAATCAAAATCAAGTTCAAAATGATAAACCCCAAGTTGACAAAATAAAAACATGGTAGGATATGGGGTAACCAATGTCAAATGAGTCCAAAATATCCAATCCATTAACAACATTAGTGTACCTAGTGGCCAACCTAGACAAGAATTTAGGAAAATCCTCCTTGGGGGTTCCATTTGAAGTAGTCTTTTGAAAGTTGGTAGCCGGCTAACATGATCACATTTCCAAATATAAAACCCTTTGATGAACATGATCTAAAACCTAAATGGTATAGAGAATATGAATATTGTGTATACCATAAGATCAAATGACATTCCATAAATGGATGCATGTGACTTAAAAACTATGTCCAAGATTTAATTGATTATGGTGACATAGATTTACAGAATCAAATAATCAAAATTTAGGGATATATCAAGATACCTTCCCAAATCATGATCAAATAAACAAACTCAAGACAGAAAAATAAGAAAATAATGTCAACTAAAATAGTCATCCATTTTATTCCAATTTTAATCATATTCAACATGTATATAATCATTTTTCTATCATAAACATTCCAATCCAATATTGTGCCATCACTATGACATGTGTAAAAATTACCATTCCATATGTCCTTTTCCCACCTTTGAAGGTAAGTATAATATTATTGATAAACTTGAGAAAACACCAAACTTAATTTCTATTATGGTCATTCTCCAAAGATCGACTACCTACAAGGATATTTTGTTAAAAACTTTAAAAAGGTGAAAATTCCTAGAAAACATTAGTCCATAAAACTTGCAAGAACTTGTAGGACATTTGTCCTCCAATAATCAAGTGAAATTTGACCATACAGATATTTACCCCATGGGTGCATCCCATAATTTTCCATTGTATATTAAAGTGATTATCTCTAAGCACAAAGTAAAAATTTTGTTTATAGGCAATGGGTCTAACTTCAATCTATTTACATTAAGTTTGATCAAACATTTAGGATATTCAACAACACCACTAGAGCCCAACACTATTACTATAAAAGCTTATGATAATGCAAAGTGAAAGTTATTAGGAACTATATATCTTCCTCTTATGGTGGGGCTTGTTATCCAAGATATCTTAATTCATGTCCTATATCCTAATCTTCCATACAAATTACTCCTTGGTCATCCATGGATCCATGCTATGAATTCCATTTCATCTACCAATGTCTCAAGTTTTCCCACTTTGGCATGAAAGTTATTATTCTTGGTGATCCTAAATATTTTTGATATTACAAACTATTAGAAGGTCAAACTAGAAATATTATTTTCTATTTATTGAAGATAATTATGAACATAATGAGTAATCACCAACATTATCAAACTACCTCCATCTCAATGATCTACTTTTTACATCAAAAAGCCAACCATCTAAATTTGAACATTAACCATCCATGTCCAAACTCACATCTCCACCATCTAGATTTACAATTGTGGGTACAAGTATGGGAGAGTAATAAATCCATGATGCCCATTATCTAGGAAAAATACACATGCATCCAAATAACCATGGCAAGATCCATCATAGGAAGTAATCAAAAGTAGTTTGATGATTTAGAAAGTCATATTTTGTTAAAGTCATTTTTTTTTAAAGAATAGATTGAGGACTCAAATCCTTATTGTCTCTATAATGATGATTATTCCATATGTTTATAAAAAAACCAATACCCTAAATCCTAAGCTATTATGTTCCACATTATGAATTATAAATGCAAAGGCCTTGGTTTCTATTAACAAGGACTTGTAGAATTTATAATATCCTAAACAAACAAATATTCTCAATGCATTGGATTTAAACCACCTAATGTGAGCCTATATGATTGCAATAGTGATTGTTTTGAAATATCTAAAGAATCTTATTCTGACATTGAAACAAGTTCCATATATAACCATTATGAAGATATTACAGCTACAAACCTCTTCCATGAAACATCCATTTTGACTCTTGAGTTTAAATATCTACAACTTATAACCTCAGACTAACAAAGTCCACCCTCACTTGATCACTTTCAAAATGATGAATTTATTTCTAAATTAATTAGATTTAGAGATCATATTCTAGTAGGGGATCATAATAAAGGTTTTCCAATCCACTTAGACAATTCAACATACTTTTGGGAACATGTGAATTCTAATCATCTCCAAAATAAAAATATCATTACCATTAAGTCTTCTATGGAAGAATCAGATGAAGAAGTTCAAAGTCAACAAGACAATAAAATACTATTGATGTAAAAATTGGAGTAAATGAAGATCCTAAAATCGTGAAGCTTTTTGCTTCTCTTGATCCTAAAGATTAAAAAACTATAACTATCCTTCTTAAATAATTTTCAAATGTGTTTGGTTGGTCATATGTACATATGTTTGAGTTGGACACATCACTTGTAATCTACCTCTTTGTTGTTCAAAAAGATGTTAACCTATCAAATAGATAGTAATAAAAATGCATTTTAAAGTGGCACTACTTGTAAAGGAGGAATTGAAGAAACAGTCAGAAGTTGGCTTCATCAAACCCATGGATTATTTAGAGTGAATCTCTAGCATAGTATCAGTAAACAAGAAACCAACAAGGATTATAGTTTGTATATATTTTCTAAATATTAATAAATCTTGTCTGAAAAATGATTTTCCCCTTTCTAATATTGACATATTGTAGACTCTATAACATGTCATGAGATTTTGTCATTAATATATTTTTTTGGGATATAATCACATAAAAATTTCACCCAAAAAGTAACATAAAAAAACATTCATAGTGTATTTTTAAATTGTTAAAGGTATACAACGTCATCTTAAATATAAATAAATGTGTGGTTTGGGTTACTTAATGGAAGCATTTGGGTTTTATTGTATCACAATTAAGTATAGAAGTGGATCTAATAAAAGTTAAAACTATAATAGAAATGCCTCCACCAACTAATCTCAAACAACTTTACACTTAAGATTTTTGATGTTTCCACAGTCCATAAGAGTGAGTAGTGTAGATTTTTGGATAAAACAGTGTATAGAAAAATGGTTACAAAAGTAATCAAATAACAAGAGCTTTTAAGCAAGTTAGAGAAGATCATAGCAAGCATCACAAAAACCATACCCCATAAATAGTACCAATAGCTTTCCTTCAATACATTAAAGAGGTATCCAACAAGCTTGGTCATATTTTGAAACATCATAACATCTCGGCCACCTTCTTACCTCTAAAAAAGCTTAAACAAACTCTCAAATCGATTAAAGACCAAGTAGATCTTTTATCAAAAAGAGGGGTCTAAAAAATAGAATGTTCCTATGGCATCTCGTATATTGGTGAAACAGGTAAATCCACTCATACGAGGGTTGAGGAACATGCATAAAACATAAAATTAAATAAATATGATAAATCAACCCTCACAAAACACTTCCTTAAAATAAAGCATTCCATATATATTGATAAGATTATTATCCTCGTTGTAAAAAGCCACTACTAAAAAAACAAATTAAGAATAAACATAGAAATTAGTCGACATACCCAAAATCTTAATCATGATAAAAAGATAAAGATTAATCAAGCTTCTTGAATACCCATCCTTAACAAAGTAAAAGTGAGATCCCTCAATTGATAAGTGCCCTCATACCGGAATTGAGTCATTGACTTTATGTGGTTAGGCACCTTGTACCAACTCTTTCCAACTCATTTTTTGGTTTTTTGTTTTTGTTTAACTCCTCTTGACTTAAGCTCCTTCCCATTCCTTTTGTAACTTTAGGTTTTATTAAAAATTTGTTTAATCCCAATGGGGTTAATCATCTAATAGTCTTGTCTCCTTGTGTATGCTTGAGCCATCTTGTCACGGAGCTCACATTCTATTGAGGCAATGTGTCAAACTTTATCCCCCTTTAGACCCTTGGTGGCCAACTTAATATTCTTTTAATGGTCATAAAAACTTTGAAATTGTTACTATCCATTAAAACTACATTTTATTGATCTTTATAAAGAAAACAGGTTATAGTCCCATGCATGATTAATTCCAGATGGAATTATAGGTTTTGATCCGAAATGTATTAAAGCAAAAATTCTATACACAATTTTATTAGGAAATTTACATTACTTATTTTTAAACATCAAAAATCTTATTTGTATTTTGTATGGGAAGAAGACATGCAAAAGCTAAGCTTCTACAAAAGCCGAGGAATAAATTAGTAAAATGGATTGTAGACCTGGCCTTCCTGAAGAGATGTGACAAAAAGGTAATTCCGTCGTTTGTTTCAATCAAGCATGCATTGTTTGATAGGTTTAATACGAATTTTTTTGAGATAGCCAGCCTGTCTCTCCTGCGTAGTTCCATTCAAAAAAACTAGAGCTAATATAGAAAAAATCTCTGAGTATTTATTTAGTCTCCACCTGAAGCTGTCTAGAGACATGCAGCCAGATGTATGGGACTGGTTTGACTATTTATCATATGCTACCATGATAAATAGGAGAAGTAAAAAAGAAAATTCAGATGCCTCTTTAAGAAGACAGGCACACACTGGAATCCTGATCAGTTGTAGGAGGTGGGGACGCAGGTGACCAGAAGAGTTACATCACTGGTGAATGTTGGTACCAATACGGTTGGGGGAGTCGATATTCCTCGTGGCGATCCACTGAAGATCAATCCAGCCTAGTCTAAGATTGACACACCTAGACAAATAGGAGGCTTGAATGTGGTTGAGAAGGTACTGTTGATGAAGATAAAGTTTTCTTCTCAGAGCGGTGAGCAACAGTTGAACAACATAGGACACGATGGAGATCTTGTCATTCCATTCTGCTCCAGTACAATCAATTATGGGCGACATGAACTGTTAAATCTGAATCATGGAGGGCATCTGGACTCCACCACCATTTCATCGCTTTAGCTTACAGGCCGTCGTCACATTTTAAATTCTGCTCCAGAGGACGGTCACTGCCTGGACAACATGTCGACGGATAACGTACTGGAAAGTCAATGGCATGGTAAGGAAGGAGTGGTCCCATCATCTCTAGCCGTCGACGTTTCCAATTCCGACCACACCTAAATTGTCTTTCAAACAAACAAGTGTCATCTCCGATGGTTTACCCTTCGCTCTCATCGGTTCTCTCTATAGGCAACCTAATTGTAGATGGATCTCGATGTTTCGATGGTCCTAGTTGTAATCCCGTGAATATTAAGCATGTGGGTTCGATTGTAGATAACAGGTATATTTTGGGTATCCAAAACACTAACACCAGCACACTTTACTCTTACATCACGATTTTCGTTAACAACACATGAGGTGGTAAGAGACCGCTCTCAGATTGTAAAATGTAATGGTATTCGTAAATTTAAAAAAAAACATATCTCCCACCTTTAATCGTAATTATATTGAATTGCTTAATCACATAAATTTGAAATCTTGTAGCAGCATCCCACCTTCAATAAACTTAATAAATTGGTAGGACAATCTTGTAATAAATTTGTCACATATTCACTTAAATAAAAATGATTTTAATGTACTTAAAAAAGGATTTGGCTTTGCTATTACTCCATAGTCGATCCATCATGAAAATTTTATTATAGGGTTTGAAAATGTGTTACAATGTCTTCCTTTTGATTTGGCTAACGAAATCAAACAAGATTGTGTGGTTACTTTAAGGCGTGCTCATTTTCCATCTAATAATGTGTCCAAAGAGGAATGGCAGGGTCTAAAAGCATTTAATAATAATAATAATAATAATAATAATAATAATAATAATAATAATAATAATAATAATAATAATAATGGCAAACAAAGACACTGCCACTGTAGTAATGAACAGGGTTGACTATGATAATAAGATGGTTGATCATTTGCACAATAGTGGCAGCTACAGGGAATTCTCGTTAAACCTGATATATAGCATTATGAAGAAGGTCACGAAGGTCATCAAGGAATCTTCCTTAAAAGGTTTAACTAAGAAAAATCTTCTCCCCAACAAGGAAGTGACCCATAAAATCTATGGATCCCCAAAAATCCACAAGAATAATATACCAATTAGACCTATAGTAGACACCACTGACTCTCCCACTTACAATCTTGCAACCTTCTTGGCTTCAAAATTAAAACCCCTAGTAGGAAAAACCTTCTCCTTTATTCGTGAGTCCACAAATTTTGTCAACTTTATCAAAGATAAGAAAGTGGAGAATAGTGATTTGTTGGTGAGCTTTGACATTATTTCTCTTTACACCAAAGTTCTAATTAATGAAGCTATTGACGTCATTCGAGATTGTACTGATAATGAAACAACAAATTTGGCACCTCTTTGCCTTAGATCGACCTTATTTTCTTTCAAAGGTATCATCTATGAACAAACCGAAGGTATGGCAATGGGCTCCTCTCTCTCATCAATCATGACTAACCTTTATATGGAAAGATTCAAAGAGAGAGCTCTCTACTCCTTTCACCTTAACCTAAATGGTGGAAACGATATGTAGATGATACAAACATATGCTGATAACATGGTAAAGACACCCTAGAATAATTCCATGCACATATTAACAGTTTGGTGCCCAGCATTCAATTTACTAAAGAATTAGACCTTAATGACAACCTTCCTTTCTTAGATGTCCTCTTGACTCGTAAGGTCAATGCTTATTTGGCACATAAAGTTTACTGCAAGAACACTCACAACGATCTTTATTTGCATGCCACTTCTCACCATCACCCTAGCCAAAAAGTAAGCATGTTGAAAACTCTAGCCATGAGAGCCTTTAGGGTCTGTGACAATGATAATTTAGAACAATAATTAAACCATCTGAGAATAGTCTTCAAGAAAAAAGGTTACAAAAGTAATCAAATAATAAGAGCTTTTAAGAAAGCTAGAGAAGATCACAGCAGGGATCACAAAAACCATACCCTAGAAGTAGGACCGGTAGCTTTCCTTCCATACATTGAAGGGGTATCCAACAAACTTGGTCACATTTTTAAACATCATAACATCTCAACCATCTTCTTACCTCTAAACAGGCTTAAACAATCTCTCAAATCGATTAAATACCAAGTAGGCCCTTTATCAAAAAATGGGGTCCATAAAGTAGAATGTTCATGTGGTATCCTGTATATTGGTGAAATAGGTAGATCCATTCATACAAGGGTTAAGGAACATGCAACAGACATAAGACTAGATAGATATGATAAATCAGCCCTTGTGGAACACTCCCTTAAAATGAAGCATTCCATATGCTTTGATAAGATTGTTATCCTCACTATAGAAAACCACTATGAGAAACACAAATTAAGAGAAAACATAAAAATTGGTCAACATACCCAAAATCATAATCGTGACAAAGGGATCGAGATTAATCAAGCTTGGAGACCCATCCTTAGTAGGTTAAAAATGAGATCCCTCAACTAATAAGTGCACTCATATTGGGATTAAGTCATTGGTTTTATGTGGTTAGGTACCTCGTACCAACTCTTCCCAACTTCATTTTTTGTTTTTGTTTTTGTTTAACTCCTCTTGACTTAGATTCCTTCTCATTCCTTTTGTAACTTTCGGTTTTATTAAAAATTTGGTTAATCCCAATGGGGTCAATCATCTAACGGTCTTGTTTCCCTATGTATGCTTGAGCCATCTTGTCACAAAGCTCACATTCTATTAAGGCAATGTGACAGAGTTTGTCCCCCATTTGATCATCAGTGACCAGTTTAATATTCTTTTAATGGTCATAAAAAGTTTGACACTTGTAGAAAAGTCAGGTGCACAAGGTTGTCTTATTTGAGTCTTGACTTCTTACAACCAGGCACAAACATTGGATATTTCTTCTTCTATGCTCAACATTTAAACACTCGACTGTGCTGACATCAAATCACATAAATCACATGCCTTATGCACTCACCTGAAATGTAGCTGATAAGGAATCGGGGCCTGTGTTGGGCTAGTTGTGCCATGGTGCAATATATTAATTATGGGATTTGGTCATTTGGAAGAAGGATTTCAGTAGATACATAGGCGCAACCCTTTCATGGACTACGCTTAGTGGTCTGTAGGTGCAAGACTTTTAAGGGACTAGTTCTTAGAGTCATAAAGGTGCAAGCCTTTGTTTAACTATAGCCTATCATCATATCAGTGCTTGAGGGGTCATGGGGATGCTTGAAGTTAAAGTTTTCATACAAGGCTTGTGCTTCCTAGCAAGGGAAGGAACACTTAGTACATGGGATTTATATACTTAATCCTTATGCAAGTTATTGCTAACATCATCATCTATTACAGGGATGCCATTAACGACGTGATCCAAAAGCTCGCTTGAACTTTACTTAGCATGAATGAATTTAAACTATAGAATTACATCCATTACACATTTTAATCACAATACAGAGACATATAAACTAGATTCATCATGTGTACTTCAAACATTCATCACCATTAATTAAAGCTTAAGTAATATAGAGTTCATAATAGGAAATACATTTAAGCTTATATTGTTTAATGACCCAGAGGCTCACAAGCAATCTTGGTTGTATACAAATAGATCCTTCATGGCATTCAAGCTAGTCCTAAGTCTAATGGAAATCATTACAATGCATATAAAACCAATTTTAATTTTCCACAGCTTTGTTGCACTAAGTTTGCATCATTTGCTTCACTGGTCCGAGATCCTTTTATAGCTCTACAAGAACACCTCTGCTAGGGTGGAGTGCGCATGCAGGTGCTGAGTTGGAGCCTTTGTTGATCATTCCATTGGTTCCATTACCTTGTGAATTTCACACTAAAATCACCACATATTGCCCAACCTGAAAGATGCCCCAAAAATCCTAGAATTGATCATCCACCTACCAACAGTGCAAGGTGTGTGGTGATTCCTCTAACTATCAATAAGATGCCAAAAATTCATCATCAACCAAAATGATGCCTCACAATGATGTGTATGTCATGTTTCCATGAATCTTTTACTTACCTAAATAAGAGCCCAACATTACCCAAGGTCTTGGTGGTGTAGAACTCAAGTGTGTTCTCTTTAAGCTCAACATTGAAGTCCTCAAATCCCTTTATGGCAAGCTTGATTTCCTTAGCAACATTGTCTATTTAGTGGAGGCTGTACTAAGCGCAAGCATGTCAGTCATATCTAGCACCTTCTTGAAGGCCTCTAGATTTTCCTTATCCTTTGTCACTCTCTCATCCAAGATTGTTCCTTGCTCACAAGCCTTAGTCTATAGAGTGTGGAAGAGTGCTACTAAGTTCTATTCTTGGTCCTTGATTTGGGTGTTTAGTGCATTGATGTTCCCCATGATCTACACGTGCTCTGACCTACTTGTTAAATACACCTGCACCATCAGCTTCTCCCTCTCCTCCTTTACCTACTTGAAGCACGTGCCTATGACTGATGTTTGGTTTCAGAAGCTCAAGAAGATGACATCAACTACAACTGTACCCTCCTATAGTTTCATGAAGAGGTCATCTACCTCTTCAAACTTAGTAGCAAGCAACTTCTATATCATGACATAGGGATCTTCCTCTTATTACATTGACTCAGGGTTCATCCTTGGGAGCATCTGCTCCACTAACACATAGATCTTATCAACCTCAAAAAATTTCAAAATATCAACACTAAATAGGAGGGATGGTTCAACCATCTCTATGCACTCATAGAGCTACCATAACTTGAACTTGGTGGCCTACGATTCCTCTTAGGCTTCTTTGTAGAGTTGCTTCCATTTTTTTGCCCTACCATCATTTATTATATAATAGAGCACAAGTTTAGTGGCCATCTTGATCAATGCATTCATAGATCACACTGCATTCATAACATGTGGGTTTATGATGAGGGATTCATGCCCTTCCTTAGGTTCTTCTATGCCCAGAATAGTCACTTTAGGCACCTCAAAGTGAGGCTCATCCATGTAATGAGTAAACACAAACACAAGTTGTTTGCACATCTGAGTAGTGGTGGCTTGGGGGGCATGGTGTTAAACATGTACAAGTCTTCATCCTCTAATCCCTTATGTGCCCTTTCCCTTATGTTTAGATTTATGTCATCCTTCTTCATGATGACCACCTCTATTTGTTCTTCCTCCTCATCACTAGTGCCACCACTCTCTTTGGTTCTTTCCTTAGAGGACTCTTCTATATTTTGCTTAGGGGTTTCTTCCTTAGACTTTTCCTCTTCATCCGTTTCTTCTTCCTAAGGCTTCTCAATGTTCAATTCTAGGTTAATTCCATTGGCACCAGTGTTGCCTTGTTGCTATTAGGGTTCCTTGGATGTCTCCATTTGCTATTTTGAGGTGCCAGTATCACCTTATTTTTCTTTAGGCATCCCTTTACTACTTGGACATGACTTTTATGTAGCATCTTATACCTAACTGGTGGGGGAATTATGCGCTTGCTTGACTGCTTCAATGGATGGTCCTACACCTTTGGGAACCTTTTTAGCCTTCTCTACCTTGGCCACTTCTTTCTACTTCACACATCTATGCTTCTCTTCAAGTGCCAATGCCATCTCAATTTCTTCCTCATTTAGGTCCATTTTATTCCACATCCTTCTCTTCTCCTCTTCTATTCATGGAGGTAGTGTGGAGGGTTATTTTCTAGATGAGGAGCCCACTAGCTCTTTTGCTTCTTCAGGTGAAAAGTTGTACCACTTTGGAGGGCCTCTTGAACATCCTTGGTGCTTGGATCCTCTTCTTCTTAGACCTACATGATTTAGGTCCTTATTCCTTCTTCCTCATTTTCTTCCTCCATCCCAAGTGCAAGGGTCTCTTCCTTCTCCATTTCTACCAGAGTTATAGTTGGGAGCCTAATTGGTCCCTTAAACTTCTTATTTTTATACTTCTTGCTAGTGGAAGAAGTCTCTAGCATGAAGGTTACATGCTTCTTGGGAGTTGGAGGTGTATCTTGTTCACTAGAGGCAATCTTCAACTTGGTGCACTCCTCGATCTCCTCAAGTATCTCTCCCCACTTCTTCTAGGGGGTCTTATCCTACATCTTTAGCACTAGCTTCCCTTCATTACTGATTAGGAGGGGGTGATCATCATATTTTTCAAGGTTGACACCCTTATTTCATAGCTTCATCTCATACTATAGATTGAAGATGTGCCCGATTATAATTTCCCTTTAGAGGGGATGGAGGTCCATTCAGTCAGAGTCATCTTCCTCATCCTTAGTGGCCTTTTCTCCTGGGCACACATACTAGAACCTCAACCTATTCCTTTTTTTATCCATGATCTTCATCAAGATCTATAGCTACTATGAATTAGGAATCCTCCTTAGTTTCATTATTAAAAATTTAGTAGAAAACACATAAGGCAACTCTAATCAACTAGACATGTTTCTGTTTATGAGTGTCAGATGCACTACATAGAAATGTTGTATGATGACGAAGGTTACCATTCCTACCATATATTGGGGGAGATCCTATGATATGCACCATTCAATTCTAAATTCCTCGATATACCTATTACACCACCCTTGAACCCTTGTCTTGTATTTTTGAGAGAAGTTGGTTAGGTAGATGAATTCTTGGTACTTGAGTGTCAAGGAGTCATTGTGTGGTGGGAGCACCCAAAGGTTTTCATCATCATCATCAAGCACATCGATCTCCTCCATCATAATCAATAAAAACATGAACCCCCACCAAAAGGTATCTCATACCTTGTGGCACTCCAGTGTGTTCTTAATGATATCCTCCATAATAGACTTGGAGATGTTGAAAATTTCTACTTACACCATGTGGTGGGTGATGCACAAGTAAGTCTTATTGATGTCTAACCATTGGCCACTAGGGTAAAGCTTAGAACTAATGAGGTGAACTATTACCCTCATACCAAGGTCTTGAATGTCTTTAATAGTGAATGTGAACCCTAACTTGTAGTAGCCCAAGATTTTTATAACCCTCTCCACCTCCACATCATCCTCCATCATTTGGTGGATGTCTACCCTTGTATTTGGGAGCCATGTGATTTTGTTGATGAGGTGCACCACGATCTACATGTGCCTCCCTAAAAAATATAACCTATCACCATGGATGTGTGAGAGGAGGAATTGCACCAATTCCTTTGGCTTACCAAAACTCAACAACTCATACAACTAGGTTGCGTTGGTGGTTGCTAGTTTGTCTTAGATGGAGACATTGAAGAGGGTAGCACCCATCTTCATCTTCTTTATTATATCAACCATCCAAATTTGGTTGAGTTCTTGCACATTACTTGACATTTGATGTTTTTAATCCTTAAACTCAAACATGTGTGTGAAGGACACCCCTTTCTCTCCATCTATGACCTCAATGGGGAACTATATTTCTCTATAAGCAAAATTTACACTTGCTTTTGGGTCTACCACCATGATGCTAACACCTTCTACTAGATGTGCCTCTTTATTCATAGTGGCTACTTCTTTTATCATCTGTGCCTTCTTGGCATCCTTTTATACCAATGGTGGATCTAAACTTAATTGTTTCTTGCCCATTTTAATCTAGATACTATTAAATCATAGTTAGTTGATCTTCTCAAAGATTTTAAGTTTACTTTGTACTTCTTCACAGTCATGGGTCTACAACTATGACTTCGGCTTTCAAGCTTCTATAACCATTAATGGTGGCCTTGACGTTCTGTAGAATTCCTACTCCCTAGTTTTTCTCTCAATATCTCTCCACTCTCCTCCTATTCAATTCCAAATGGAATTCAATCTCTATTGTTGCTCAAATATTCTCATTTGGGGGCTATGGATGCTCTGGTTCTCACTATGGTAGTGTTTTCCTAGTTTGGCTCTAGTTTAGCTTTATGTTTAGGTTAAAATTCTCTCAAGGTTTGTAACCTATCAAAATTTGTCATTCACCCCTTTATACCTTAATTTCAGCTACCTCATTAATCACTGATGATTAATGGCATGATAACACATTGATTTCTTAAAATCTAATAAACCCATAAAATCCATAAAACTCCACCACCACATTATCATTTATTACAAATCTTTGTTCCTTCATCATCATTGCATTAAATTTTATTAACAGTGTATTCAGTGAAGTGATAGGTGATTCAAATGGTCACTTCCCAACAACCATTGGGTGGGTACCACATATCTCAATGATTTCTCTCTTGTGTTTCATTCACCTTGGCATGACCTTCACATTTCTTATGATAACCTAGGCACAACACTTCACATGTGCATGATTCAACCTCCTTAGTTCCATCTCTCCTAAATGTCATGCTTCCTAATCAAGTGTGCCTCTCTTTCTTGGTTAATTTCTCTATGCTTTTATCTTGCTTTGGCCTTACCTACCCCATAAAGATACATTCACTGGTCCTCCAACATTTCATTCTCTTTGCTTGGTTTCTGGAACACTAGCATCTTGTGTGACCCTTGTTAACGTGTACTTTCATCTTTATAAATTTGGAAAACTCTACATGCTTAGAAACTTAGGTTTTCAGCCTCAAGTGCTTTAGAGAGAGTTTATGATTGACTCACCTAATTGGATTTATGCGTGTAAGCACTAGAAGAGTTATCCTATAGGTTTGAAAGTGCCACGCTTATGCACTCAACATAAATAACACAAAACATAAGGAAATGTTTGGATTGCACCAAATTTTATTTTGGTCAACACAAAACAACTGACTTATGATTGGGAAGTTGGTGTCTGATGGTGCCAACACCATCCTATTGAATATAGGTAATCAATCTATTTCCATTGAAATGCCTAGGGATAATTTCACCTATCAACATGTCTAGTTTGCATGCTCTAGTCTCCAATATGTGTGGATGACATAAGGACCCATCCACCTAATCTACAACTTGCCTAGGTGCTTGAGGTAGTTTGAGTCATATATCAAGACTAATACACCTTCATTAAGAACCTTTTGCTTCATATGATTATCATGTTATAGTTTCTAGCACGCCTTTTATATTTAATAGCTCTATCTTGCTTAGGCACATGTCTCATCCAAGCACTCCAAGTCTTCTAGTCATGTGCTTAAAGACTCTTAGTCATCCAATTGACCAATATGTGTAATATGTAATGAGGGCACTATGAACTCCATCAGTAAAATGGCCTCTACACTAAACACTAATTGAAATGGTGTAGCCTTATTTAGGCACTTATATGTAGTGTGATAGGCCCATAATACTACTGACACACAATCATCCCAATATTTGTAATCAATGTCTCATATCTTTGTGAGGCATGTTACCAATATCTTATTGAAGGCCTCGATAGTGCCATTTTCTTGGGGATGATAAGGTATTGTCTTATGGTGTGGCATCATGTATTCAGTCTATATGATGTGCATGGTTTCATTGATGAAGTATGTGCCATAGTTGCTAGTTAAGATAAGAAGGCACCCATAGCAACTGATGATGTTATCCAATATAAACCTTTTTATAGTGATAGATGTGCAGTATTTGGTTGGTGCTACCTCAACCCACTTAGTGAAGTAGTCTGTGGCCATCATAATGGATTATGTGCCCGTGTGCCTCACAATAGAAGTAATAGGCCCAATAAAGTTAATGTCCCATTTTTAAAATGGTGCCTAATAAATTATGGGAATGAGAGGCATATCATCTAGATGGTTTGGCTTTCCCATGCACTAGCAAATATCACATGCTTTGGCACACTCTTTTACATCTTGGAATAGATTTGGCCACCACAAGCCTTATTGTAGCACCTTGCATACCACAGTGTCTCTGACATAATGGATTCCAACAATCCCCTTGTGTGCTTCTTATAATACTGAGTCCCATTAATGACCTAGGACACATCAATTCAAGACCTCATCTTGGGTCAACTTGTATAGTTCTCTGCCAATGAATTGAAAAGGGATGGTGAAAACTATGAACTACTTCTCATTAGTCATCATAGTCTAGGGCATAGATCTAAATGTTAGTAATGTGTTAATCTATGCCAAGTTCTCAAGGATGTGCTAGACCCTATAAATTTATGTGTCAATCATATCATCTTTAATAGGTGCCACTGCATCTCTAGAGTTGATGTGGGATAGATGGTCTAGGCCTAAGTTTTGTTTTCCAAGTTTTACTATAATAGAGAATTGGAACTCTTGAAATAAAACTATACAGTGACAAATGCACTCATGGATAATGAGCTTGTTTACCAGGTACTTAAGAACCTCATGATTAGTGAAGAAGATGAAGGCAGTCACCAGCAAATATTTATAGAACTTTTATAAGTCATTGACCATGGAAAACACCTCATGCTTGGTTATGGTGTAGTTTTGTCATACCTTGGTCAGTTTTCTACTTGTGAAAGAAATGGGATTATCCATTTTGATTTCACTTGGTTACACTAGAATGTCACTAATTATAGTACTAGATTCATCAACATGGACATGGAATAGAGTTGTCTAATTGGGAAATTATAATATTAGTGCACTTGCTAGTTTGAGTTTTAGGGGTTCAAATGCATCTTCTTGTGTTATGCCCTAATAGAATGGGCCATCCTTTCACAAGAGATTTTATAGCAGTACTAAAATATTAGCATAGTTGTTTATGAAATCATTATAGTACCCATAGTATCTAAGAAAGGAGTGAATTTATTTCTACATTGATGTGGTTTAGAGCTGAAGGATGATGGAAATCTTTATTGGATCAACTAGTAGACCATCCTTATAGACAATGTGCCCTATCAAAGTGCCAAATGGTTTTGAAAAAACATACTTTTTGAGGTTCAAAGTGATATGCAACTATCTTCACCTCTCAAACATCAGGTTCAAGTTGTCATAGTGATCCATTACTAATCCATACATAGTGTAATCATCTAAGTACACTTGGAAGAACTTATGAATGAAGTATTTAAAAGTGGTGATCACCACTCAAGAGAATATGGATGGTGCATTATTGAGTCTAAAGAGCATCACATTGTATGAAAAACAACCCCATTCTATCATAAAGGTATTTTTTTCTTGTCTTCATCCTCAATTTGGACTTGATGGTATCCTCTAAACCCATTAATGAAAGTGTATATCTCATAATCTATGATTCCATCCAAGACTTCATCGATGAATAGAGTTGGAAAGGGGTCAGTTATGCAGATGGAATTTGACAATCTATAGTCAATACAAATTTTGATGTACCCATCCTTCTTGATACTGATGACCATAGGGCTAACCCATTCAGATTCTTGTAACTATCATACCATCAATCTCTATTTTGACCTTAGTGTGAAGGTTTAGGTTCATCCTATAAGTCCGTTTCTTGATAGGTCTTTCATCTTTGACTAGTTTGATGCTCATCTTACTAAGAGATGGATGTATGCCTTTCATGTATCAGTAATTCCAAGAAAATAACTCTTGGAATTCCTTTAGGAGGTACATAATGTGTGCCAGCTCTGCATCAAACCAATATGTGCCTAGAGTAACAATCTTTGGTTCTCTTTCTGAGATGATATCTACCTTTTTATTTTTAATGGTGAGCATTAAAGTTAATTATTCTCCTAATGTGAACATTTGAATTGTATGCTACCCTTAGTTTTTTCTATGTGAATATGGTTTTCTTCTTCTATGTGAATAGGGTTTTCTATGTGAATAGGGTTTTATTCTCAACTTAACACACTAACTTCTTCTTGCCTTTCAAATTCATCTAGTTTCACACTTCCCATGTGTCATCATATTTATGACTAGAGTCATTGTTGAGGGATTGCCAAATAAGGTCAGGAGTGCCAACCCTTTTTCACCAAACATGTCTTTAAGGTGGTCTTCTAATATTGTAGTGTCCTCAAACACTGACCTTCAAAATACTTGTAACGGCTTGACCAAATATAATTTTTGAGAAGAAAAGGAGAAGGTATGAACAAACTAGTCCTTAAGGGAATCCTAATTGGTTGTCTCATAGTATGTCTCATTGAAAACATACCATATCCATGCCCACATATTCAAGGTCATATAGAAGGCATGCACCCATATGTTCCTTGGGGCATTTTCACTATTGACAGTCCTTGTTTCTTTGCAAAGGTGCACATGTGCTATAGGGTTAGAGTTATCATAGTATGCTGAGATGTTCAAGTCCTCATTACTTTTCCTGAATCAAGTGCAAATGGCTACCTTCACATCTTGCCAAGTTGGCAATATAGGCCTTTATGCTTCCCACCAATGAGCAGTAGTGATCTTCAATGTATACACTAGTGCACCCATTCTATTTACCTCTTTTGGGATGCATGATTTGAGGTCATGAACATAGTCTTCCACTAGATTTCTCCCCTCATATCTTAGGAGTGATACAAGTTTACCTCTACTTAGGTAAAACACTCTCTTTACCTTCTTGGTGTAAGGGAACCACCTTTTAAAATCATGATCAATCTAGACCTAGCTTATCTTATTGGTTTTTTCACCTTTGTATGCACCAAGTGACACTTTCGACAAGTAATCCTTTATGATTTCTAAACCCATTAGTCATAAACAATGTCAATTGTGTTTGAGGTTGATTTCCCATCTTCCCAAAAGATCACTCCTTGATCATTGGGTTCTAGCATCTCAACACCTTACACCATGATGTTATATATGTGGTTGACCTCATCTTCAAAGTCCACACTTTAAACATAGGGGAGTCCTTGGTCATGTGAGAGGGGTATAACTACCCTCTCATTTCCATTTTCAAATGTCATGTATCACCTCTTGAATTGCATATCTACATTTTTCACATAACATCATGGCCTTCCTAAAAGTTTTGGATAGTTGTCTTGTTCTACTTAGTCAATCACTTTGAAGTTAGCATAGAATTTGACACCCATGATATCTAAAACTATACTCTTTATAATTATGATAGACTATGCCCAAGTCTTATTTTCATGAAAAATACATGAGGGGAAGGCCTCAAGGCTAACATACCCATTTTATCCCAAGAATTATTGGTCAAGATGTTGACCTCAATGCCTGTATCAACAAGGATCTCACAAATAGACCATCCATCAATAATGGCATTCACAAGGAGTTCTTGGTCATACTCTACATTCTATGTATGCCAAACTTCTCATGCCCTCTCCATGTGTGGTAAAATGACTTTAATTAGATTTCTCCCCACATGTTTTAAGAACAATTTCTTCAATAGGGGCAACATTCCCTCTATTTGTAGGAGGCACAAGATCTTTGTTAACTCTTGTATCTCAAATTCCTAGTTATCCTTATTCTTTTAAGAGGTAGAAACCTATGCTTATATATCTCATGCTAATTGGAATTTCCCTTGCCATGTTATGTACTCAATATGACCCTTATCCCATATTCTAAGTGCAACTTAGGTATTGGCACAACTAGTGACTGAGTGGTGAATCTATTATGATTAATTATATGTACCTTGACAATCTTTGTGTGGGTCAATTGCACCTTCAAGGTCCACTTATCCATTTTTATTTCACACCTTATCATTCATATGCCTTTGTCTACACCAAGCATGCCTTGGTTTAACTTATTGTATAGGTCAAGGCATTCCTCAACCTTATGGGATCCTCAATAATACCCATACATGGGATGTGTAGGGTAGTCATGTTGATAATGCTCTATCGAGCCACACTTGTAACATGAGTTGGGTGGGAACCTTCCACCACTGCATCCTCCACCTCACCTTATGACATCTTAGTACATCTCAAAGCCTATGTTATATTGATCATAGCCTTCATTTCATTAGTTAGTCTACCCTCTGATTATTATAGTGGCCAATCATGCACCTCTTTCCATGTTTTTATACATCTTGTTAATCACTCAATAGTTAGCAGTGATATGGGTGTAGGTGTCACACAATTGATAATAAATGGTTGTGTTGACTTGGTTGATACATTATAATAAAGGTTAGTTATGAACATCATGTGTCTCTCGATAGACTTCATAACTTAGAAATAATGTGTGCACATTCCTTTATAGGTAATTATTCCTATTATGGCCTTCTGCTTTATAGTCAGTACACCATAATCCACTTTGAACATCTTGTGATGAAATAAAAGTAACATTTTGGAGTTAGGAAGCCATAGATACAATCTTCACTTCCATAAATGGGTTGATCCTAGTATCAACACTTCTAACTACCTCAGTTTTGAGCATGATGTCAAGCACTTCATGAGGGTCTATAAAAGTCTTCATGGAAAGCATTCTTCAGAATGGCACTATCAACCCTCCAATGAACCATTGTGCATGTTGGGAAGGGTGAATGTCACAAGGGATCTTGGAAAGGAGATTTTTTAACCTTGCATCATATAAGTGCATGATTTATAAGATTCCTTGGGTAATTTATTTGAGTGGGGTGATGCTTTATTATTCAAACTCTAAAATGTCAAATTCCTTAAGGAATGCCTCCTTCAGGGTATCATAATCGACCATAGCCTAGTTAGGATCAAATTTTTTGTACCAAGTATGGGTGTGATAAAGTAAAGTGGTCACAAACTAGGTTGCTTTGTGCTTATATTGGGTTATATCCCATGCATGCCATTATAGTTAAAATTTTAGCACATAATCTATGATGTTTTTCATGCCATGATACTCTATCAAGTACATGGCCATTTCATAATATATTTGTTATGGGGGGTAGCTAGGATCTAAGGCACTTGTCTCCCTAGCATCTATCTTGGTGTCAATCCTCTAACACCTCTAACCATTGGGTTAGGCACTGGTCTCATCATTACTACTATCACCATTGATGTTGAAGGAATTATACTACTTACTTGTGGTGCCAAACCACTTCCTATG
Organism: Torreya grandis; assembly: GCA_037957365.1. NCBI lineage: Eukaryota > Viridiplantae > Streptophyta > Pinopsida > Cupressales > Taxaceae > Torreya > Torreya grandis. The sequence continues at coordinate 390,374 of JARHVA010005607.1, read as the reverse complement.
GGCTATTTCCCACTTTGCATTACTGACATTAGCTAAGCTGGTATGTTTACACTTAATTTCTATTATGGCAAGATAACACCTACTAGTCTAGATGTAGTGGTGCTTACCTCCTTGTATGAAATAATTTGTTCAATCACAAAATTACACCCTAAGTCTACAAAATGTCTAAAATCTATGTCGATAATAGGGTCAATTATCACTTTTATACTTTCTTCAAGTGGTTGATCTAGTGTATAAGCATGTGCCATAGGTTTAAAGGGAGTAGGTGCCTCAAGTGTATCTTCAATCACCAAGTCTTTTAGGAATCCATTGGATTCCACACCTATCAAATACTAAGCTCGATCCATCACTTCATTGTTTCACTCATCTTCATGTTGTTGCATTTCAAGAGATCCTTCCCCATGCCCTTCCCACTTGATACAAGATCTTTTAGCACTTCTAAGCTATATATATTCCATTAACCTACACCATTTCTTGTTATAGGTCTATCTTTTGAGATCTTGATAGTCAATATGCTCATTCCCTTCCATTATACTTCACCTACACATCTACACTACTCATACATAAAAAGGACTTTAGCCTTCCATCCCCAAAGTTTTAAACCTATAATGCACCATTATATTTTTTAGATTTGTACCAAATTATTTCATAAACATGCCTCTAGGTTTACACAAAAATTGGTACTCTACTTATTTAGGAAAAGATTATGTTGAAATTGTGAACTTAAGCATGTAACTATTCAGTGCTTCTTGCCACCATTTATCTACTTCTCTAGTCCAAATGGCATCCAAGGTCTAAATCCCATCTAGGCACTCCTTCATCCACTCATAGTGATATTATTATCTCCTTCATTTATAGGTTGAATAAGTAGCCAACCACTGATACACATGCTCAGGTAGGTCATAGAAAAATACCTCATATAGAGCATCATACAGGTTATGTTGAACTCACTTTCTTGGATTTTATCTTCTATAGTTTGGATTCTTTAGTGTAAAGCTATTTTCCACTTATTGCAACCAGTGATCAATGTTTTTGAGGGAGAGTCGGTAAATCATTCTGCTTCACCATTACAATAAAAAATTCAACACAAGGTCCTGACAATGGAACCAAAATGTTGTAGAAAAGTTAGGCACACAAGGTTTTCTTAATCGGGTCTTGACTTCTTACAACCAGGCATAAACATTGGATATTTCTTCTTCTGTGCTTAGAAATTGAATACTCAGTTACATCTACATCAACTCAGATAAGGCATAGGCCTTATGCACTCACCTAAAGCATTACTAAGAAGGAACTGGGGCCCACATTGGGTTAGTTATGCCATGATGTAAGACATTAATTATGGGACTTGGTGATTTGGAAGAAGGCTTTCAATATATCTATAGGTGTAAGCCTTTCATGGAATACACTTATTCGTTTATAGGTACAAGACTTTTGCGGGACTAGTTTTTAGAGTCATAAGGGCACAAGCCTTTGTTTAACTATAGCCTAACATCATATCAATGCTTGAAGGGTTATGGGGTTGCTTTTAATTAAAGTGCTCATATTAGGCTCGTGCTTCCTAGTATAGGATTTTTATACTTAGTTATTACGTAAGTTATGGCTGCCATCATCATCTATTATAAGGATACCATTAATGACATGAATTTGAGGCTTTTTGGAATTTTACTTATCATGAATGAATTTAAATTATAACATTAAATTCATTATGTATTTTAATCACAATATAGAGACATATAAACTAGATTCATCACTTGTACTTCAAACATTCATCACAATTAATCAAAGCTTAAGTATTACAAAGGTCATAACAAGAAATACGTTCAAGTTTATATTTCTTAATATCCCAAAGGCTCATAAGTGAGCTTGGGCGTATACAAATAGAGCCTTCATGGCATCTGAGCTAGTCCTAAGTCTAATGGAGGCCATTACAATGCATACAGAACTAATTTTAATTATCTATAGCTTTGCTTCACTAAGTTCACATCATTTACTTCATTAGTTCAAGCTCCTTTTATATCTCTATAGGAATCCTCTACCAGGGTAGAGTGCACACACCAACTGCTGAACTAGAGCCTTTGTTGATTATTCCACTAGATCCATTACCTTGCAAAGTGTATGCTATAATCACCATGTATCACCCAACCTAGAAGATGCCCCAAAAATCTTAGAATTGGTTAGTCACCTACTAGCTCATGTAAGGTATGCACTAATTCCTCCAGCTGGCACCAAGTTGACAAAAATTCATCATCAACCAAAATGATACCTTTCACTGATGTGTATGTTGTGTTGGTGTGAATCTTGTACTTACCAAAATAGGGGCCCAAAAACACTATTACTATATATTGAAATGACATTTTGTTGATATTTATAGGGAAGACAGGTCATATTCCCATGCATGATTAATTACTAATGATGAATTATAGGTTATGATTCTAAAAGCATCAATAAAAAATTCTATACATAATTTTATCCATAAATTTGACTACTAACTTTACACTATGTAAGGGAAATTCAGACTATGCATAAATTTATATCTCAAATTGTAGACATATGCCACCTATTCACCCATTTAAATTAAAAATAATGTTGCATTTAACTAAAATGAAGAATGCAAATAAGAATTTAAAAATCTCAATTAATATATATCAAATCCACCAGTTTTAATGGCACGTGCCTTGGGTAAACCTTTATTGTTACATATTTTAGATACAACATGTGCATTTGGGGCATTATTGGCACAATATGATGATCATGGGATAGAAAGAGAAATGTATTATTTAAGCATGAACTTGGTATCCTATGAATTAAACTAATCTATAATTGAAAATGCATGTCTAGAAGTTATTTTTTATTCCTAAAAAATTCATCATTACATGCTTAATAATCAAACTAAAATCATTACAAAAATTGATCCACTTAAATACCTCATTTTAAAATCAACTCTCACATAGAAAATTGCTAAGTGGGTTATGTTATTAAATGAGTTTGATATTGAGTATGCTAATCAGTTGGATATCAAATTAAAAATCCTTGCAGACACATTAACAAAAGCACCATTAACAAATATACAACCATTGACCACAAATTTTCCTAATTAAGCTATTTTATTCATGGATAAATTAGTAGTGGAAACTATATTTTTATGGATCATTCAACAACCATGGATTCAGTGTAGGAATTTTACTCATCACTCCACAAGGTGATCTTATTCTAAAAGCATTTCAGATAGGATTTCCTTGCACCAATAATATATCATAAAATGAGGCCCTTATTTTTGGTCTAAAAATAACTATTTAGTTGAACATCCATCATTTTTTAGTTTATGGGGATCCAAATTTTATTATCAACCAAGTCAATGATGAATACCAATAAAAATATTTTAAGATCATTGCTTATAGATGAATGGTTGACAATTTGAAATTATACTTCATGCACATATAATTTGAGCAGGTTACTCATGTAAATAATAGAGAAACTTATGCTATGGTTATAATTTGTTCCCTTCTTGACATGCATCCAAATTGATCACAATCAATTATTTGTTAATTAGTTGATGATTTTCACTTATGACATTCTTGAATTTGAAATGGTTTATGATAATTTTGTTCATAATTCCCCTTGGTACCATGAAATTTATGCATACCTTCATGACAACATTATCCCTCCAAATATGTCCTAAAACTATAAGAAATTATTCATCCAATGTACTTCCCACTTCACAATCCTTTGTAATACTCTATAACTTAGAGGTTATGATGTCTCAATTATAATAAGGTGGCCTTAGTTATTAAATAAGTTCACTGTAGCATTTAGATATTATTGGCCTATAATAGAGATTGATTCCTATCAATACATCAAAAATTACGTTCCATGTAAAAAACACAATGATCTTATCCATGCTCCATCTCAAGCACTATAGCTGATTTCCACGCCATGGCCCTTTTCCACATGGGGGTTAGACCTCAATGATAAAATTAATCCAAATTCTTATGATGAACATAATTAAATAATTAATGCCACTAAATACTTCACCAAGTGGGTGGAGATTATTCCCGTTACCTACATAATAGGAAAAAAAAATCTCTAATTTTATCATGAACAATATCATTTGTCATTATGAAAGTTCATCCAATATCATTTCTATTAATCCAAACCTATCATTTAAAGCAGAAATGGTCCATGTCATATTATCCACAAGGAAAGGGTCAAGTAGAAACATCCAAAAAAAATATTCTTAAAATCCTCAAATGGGTTTTCAATGATGTTTGTCATGATTGAAATTTGTAGCTTTATCCTAGCTTATGGGCTTATCATATAATAATTTAAACCCCCATAGGGGAAACCATGTATTCCCTTCTTAGTGAAACTAATTATATCTTACTATTCAAGATCAATCTTCCTTCCTTATGTATCTCCTTGTAAGACTTGGTTGATGATGAAGAATATCACACATCATGAATATGTGAGCTTGACCTCTTATATGAGAAACTAATTTTTACCTTTAATAATTTACAATCCTATAAAAAATGACTCCATCATACTTATAAAAATATAATTAGAGACATGTAGATTTAATTCATGGATATTTATCTTAAGGAAAATCAATAGAATAAAAATTTTGACTGTGAAAATAAAGGAAAATTTGAACATAATTGGTTCAGTCCTTATGTTGTCATTGCTAAGTATGGATCTGGTGCATATACATTAGCTATTGAATAAGGAGAAGAGCTTGATGAGCTAATGATCTACCAAATAATCTTGTATACCTCTTAATAACATCATACAAGTCTCAAATTTTCTCATTTGTATATGCATGCATGTATCAAGTTAGCTCATGTACAAGGTTTATACATAGAATTTAAAGTCTCTTCTATGTTCATGTTTTATTGATGATGGAAATGGAGTCTATCAGGGTAAAATGAATGTTTGAATGGAATTACCATATCTTCTCCACTAGTTGAACATACTCAACATGGACCTTAGACCCCATGGATATCCACTTATAGGTTTACAGACCTGTGGGAGGCTAGAATACATTCCAACCTTGTTTGAGTGTATAGTTTGATCTCAATTCCCATTACCTTAGAATTCTAGCCTGATCAATATTAATCTCTCATGCTACATTGGTTTATCATTTCCAATTGGGCCAAATTTGATATCAGGCCTGTAGAAGGTTACTTATGAACTGTGTCATGCTTTCAAAGGATAAATATATGACATCCATTGAAAGGATATTTCAAAGAGAGAACACATGGATAATTTGAGAGTGAATGAGTTTAGATGAATTATGGGGAAATTAGATACTTCTAAAGGTGGTAATGATACTTCAAACCAACCAAAATGCTTGTAACTAAAAAGATATGTTTCACACACTTGAGACACTAGTTCCTTTAAAGAAGACATATCATGAGGTTGATTTGAATGATGAAACCAAAATTTAAAGGAATATTTTAACCTTTGAAAACATCCCACAAAATTCATTCTTCTTCATCGAGCTTTGAAGTGAAGAGATAGGAGCAAAACTAGACCTTGGTTGAATGAATAATACCTAGTAACCTATTATCACTCTTAATTATTGTTAATAAATGAAAGGGGATGAATTTTAAAACTAATTACATAAAAATGGAAGCTTACTAGGATCCCTAACATTTACCAAAATTTTAGCCTCCAAATTTCTCTAACTTGGTCATACCATGCATTTGAATTTTGCCTTTCTAAGCTTATGAAGGTAATGATGGAGGGGAGAGATATTTATTTACAAATTTGAGATATAAAACTTAATTATACACATTATTCTAACCTTTATACTCTTTAAAGACACTCTTGAACTATTTCCACCTAAAAGTGAGTTCTTGAAGTCCGTAAAAGTGCATTAAACTACCCATTTACAGTGATTTCTAAAGTAACTAACCTATTATAACTTTGTTGACATGTATGGCATTTATATAACTCCATAAATAACCTTGGAAAATGTTATTTTATGGAATATTCTCTTTGAAAGCTTTGTCATATATTAGACTTAGTCAAAACACCCTTTTCTCACATAAAAATTTACCTTAAAGTCCACAAAAGAACCTTAACCTTTCTAAACATGGATGAAATGTTATTAGAAGGTGATGAAGGGTAAAACATGACTTTCAAGGACACCTATGGACCTATTACACCACTTTACCAACTCTCATCACTCCATGACATGACTAGGCTAGTATATTATAAAGGCAAACTATTAACTTAACTCCTCCAAATAAACCTTAAACTTTGCTAACAAGGTTTTAGAAAGGCTATTGGGAGACCACATAAGGCATGTGAAAGCTATGACCAAGGTTGACAAGACATAATGAGAATTTTTTTTCCTATAAGTAATGGAATTTTAACCTTGGTGTCAAAATTGGTCAATAATTAGTGTTTTCACATCATAAATCCTCCATCAAAAATCATCACTTACAATAATAACCATATCATATGAAATTTCTATCTAACATGCTAATAATGTCAATTTTTATGTACAAAAAAACAAATTCACTACACCTTTGACAAATTGGTTTCACCCTCAATAAATTCACTATGATGATAAATTCATTATTTGGTAAGTGAGGTCACTACAGGTTTTGATGAATTTACCTCAACTTTTGACAAACCCACTAATCTATAAAAACCTTTAAAATTTTTCACAAAACCACCATTTTCCTTGAAAAAATCACTAGTTTTAACTTCAAAACATATTTTTATAAAATCATAGATCATTTGACTTAATTTTACCTAAAATTTATTACACTTATGATAAAACATGATTTCTAAAACATCACTTATTAGATCCCTACTTCCTACTAGCCTCTAGTACACTCAGACTCACTTGTTGAGATGTCTATCCACTAGAATACACTCCATTTTCATCTACAACATCTTATAATTTAGATAAAATAGAACTTTTAAGTGGAAAATCAACCAATTTAATTTCAAACAATGAAAATCAAATTTCCCCTACCCTTATTTATATACTCACCCCACTAAAGTTTTTCACCCACCCACATGTTATTTCTACTATTTTTCCACCTTACCATTTTATTTTCCCTTCACACCATATGTAGATAATAAAATATGATTTATATGGTACCTTAGGCTTCTATATTTTAAAAATACCTATCATGGTTGTACCTTTAAGTTTTACATCTTCTCACTACTGAAAGGATCACATTCAATATCTCTTTATGCCTAGTTTCTTATCTCTTAGTCCGATCATTTTTATTCTAATGACCAGGCATTCTATACTCTAAAAAAATCTCTAAGCTTAAATATTATTCTTCACTGTTTGTTCTAGATCTGTACCTATTTTCTGGCACCTCATATACATGCATCCTAGACAGACACATATGTCAATGTAAGTGTCCACTTTTCCTAAAAAGTGTCAAGTTCCCAAAATTCATTCAATTTTATAAAAAAATGTATCCAAGAGGTTGGCTTAAGTGCTTTAATGTATGATATTTTAAAAATGGATTGGTATATATACAAGACCAACCCTCATTCATTCCTCACTTGGAAATGACATTAAATCATAAGATAATATACCAAAAGCACTTAACTAAGTATTCAAGTGAGCATACCTATCCTATTTATCCCTATTTATATATTAGTCATATGAGTAGTATTTACATAAGTATTAAGCATTTAAGGAACAACCTATGAGCCATATTTTCTAAGTTACAAGCTAGGTCACTGCATGTATTTTCCTATCACATATTACATCCTTATTTACACACAATTTAATATTTAGGGGAGAAATACATAAGTGTAATTCCATATTCCTAGTATTATATATATAGGTAGTGTCATTAATAGAGGGGTCTTTAGAGTATCTTGACACTGTGATTCTACTAACCCATTATTCCCATAAGCACTCCAAGAGTGAAGATCTAAGGTTTGATCATTTGACAAAGATTGACATCTTATGTGAAAAAAATAAAAATATTATAATAAATGTGAAAGAAAACCTAGAAGGCTCTAATTAGTCACATCCAAATCCAGTTAGTATTCCATATAGGACACTTATAGTAGAGTTAGACACCTGTGTCAATGTAACTATCTAGATATGACACAAGCATTTGAGACCATAGAAAGAATATTTATAGAATCTAATGACTATTCCAGGGTCATCTTCCACTCCAATTCCAACCTATTCTAAATTAGACTTACATGTGAATAGTAAACCAACTAAGTATCATTTGTTTCTAACTTATTGAAATATCTATAAGTAGTCGTACAAATTTAGAATGCTATCTTAGTTGTACAAATTTAGAATGCTATTTTTTAAAGTTTTATATTAATTATCCTACTTATTAGATTAGTTCACCAAATTTTTGTAAAAGCTAATATAATCCACTTAACCCTAGATAACCTTGTTTATCTAAATTTAGGCCTAAACACCATACCACCAACTAATCATATTACTTACCATCTTTAGTTTTTATTAAAAATCAATTTCATAAATTTTATCACCAAATCCTTGGGAAACATATTTCTCCTTTCACAGCCCATAGCTTACCAACAAGATATATGATTCCCGCATCCACTTCCATATAGAAATATTTATGGGAAAAATCCAAGAGTGCATCTTATGAATATTATTTCTTAGATCAACTACCTAATAACTATCTACTTAGGGAAAATCACTTTAAATATGTCTACACATCATGAAATAATTTGATCAAAAATGGTACTTCTATTTATTATGATATCAAATATATAATTTTATGTATACCCTTAATTCATTCATTTAAAGTGTTCATTCACATCCATTTCCCCTACACAACCACTTGAGGAGGCATTATTCATAATCATTTAAAGCCACCCAGACATCTTTTCTACATCTGTTTTTAATCTAATTTTTATTTACTCCATTAAAAAGCATTGCCTCTTCTATTTATAACATCTTTTCAAAGAGGGGTAAATGTATAAAAATAAATTTACACCACATTTAGTGTTGTAATTAAATTTTATTAATAATGACATGCTAACTCAACCATCATTCTAAATTATAATTATATCCTAACATTATTTTCATCTTTTTTTGAAAAAGTTAGTTAATTCATATTAATAAATCATTCATGCACTCATATTCCACAAAACTAATAAAAATCTAGAATTTTCAAGTCACCAAACATCTTCCAAATTTCTCTCAATAAAGTGTTGAGTCATCCAACCACTTCCTTAACATCTTGAATCAATTATTAATTCATCATTTAACATTTCAACCAGCTTGGTGAGTCATCTAACTACCTTAAATCATTCATGAAAAAAATTTAAACTACCAAGTAACTTTCTCATTTTCTCTCAAACACATGAGGAATTGGTCTCTTCAACTTGGATGAGGACTTAAATTTGATCATCCAAAATTAATGTAATCCAATAAATATGGATTTATTTCAACCATTCATCTTCTCACCTAAAGCCAATAAATTGAAGTGTCATCATCTATTTCTAATATCCATCATCAAGCTATCGAAGTGATATCAAATTTATCTTGTGCATTAATAATAAAATCAATAAATTACATCCATTTATTGCTAAAATTATTAGATTATTTACCAATATCGATAATAAATAAATTTAAATACATTGAAAATAATGTCAAAAGTAACCCTGTTACCTCAAGAGTGAAAACAGAGACAAGATTGTGAGATGAGAGTTGACAAATGGGGAAATCATCAAATAGAAAAAAATTCCACAATATATTATAAGCCTTAAAAAAAATTGAACTCCAAATATAATATCAAGTAGAATCCAAGAAAGAGATAAGATTGGCCTCAAGCTAAAAAGAGGCATCACAAGATTGCAAGAGCAATATTGTTATAGAAGAGAGGAGGAGAGGGATCTTTAAATAGAGTAAGAGGAAGGCTAAAGGAGTTACAAGTGTAGACATCTATAACTAGCCACAATTGGCCTTCAATCAGAATTCAAACCAATTCCTACCAACCATTGCAAATTAAGCCTATGAATCACTGAACATATCAAATTTGCTTGTGTATCATTTATCAAATCTCAAAATCATGTTGAGACATCCCTAATTGGGTTATTATATCATATGTAATAATAACCTCTCAAAGATTTATCCTTAATTGCCTTGTAGCATCACAACTGTCACTTTGGCCTATGGGCCTATTAAGTGGGGTACTTACACACTTAAAAAAATATTGAAAGAACTAAAAGGTTAATATAAATCAATTAAAAATATAAACCAAATTAAATGCCTAGTTGAATTATCCATTTAAAATTAATGAATATCTAAAAATGGTAATTCTTAAAATCAAAATATCAAGCCTTTTGTGAGTCACCATTCAACTTGCAAAATATCAAAAAAATATCCAATTTAAATGAAGGACATAATAATTTTAACCTATATCTCCCCACATGGCCTTAACTCTACTAAAGTTAGATTTGACTCACCTAAGTTATGTTTAAACCCATTCCAAACCTTAACTCAACCCTAACTCACCTTGGGTGAGATTTAAATCCTTAGGCTATAAATATAAGGCCATACCTCTTCACTTATAAGCTTGGATATTGTAGAGTTATTATGAAGAATTTATTCCATAAGCCTCATGCCAATTGTGTTATAATGACTAAATCTTAAGACAAGAAACATCAAAGCCAAGGTGCCAAGGAGAGAAGGAACCAAACACGCTTAATTTTTGAATACTTCTTGATGCAAACGTTGAGTAAGCCACTCAAAAAAAAATTTAGAGCTCCCAAGGAAGGTAAATTATTCATATATTTTGTGTTTTAGTTGTGCTTTCAATTAGTTTTTGTTACTAAGCTCTCCCTAGTGTTTAGCCTAGATCTACTAGGATTTAGTGTGTTGTTTTGATTTTTATTTCTTGAACTAACACATGACTAATTTCATGAGTGTGCACCCCACAAAATTGTTTTATTCTTAGTTTTTATTTTTATTTTTAATTTTTGCTTTGATAAAGTAAAAATGACAAATAAAGAATTAATAAATTTTTATGCATTCAATTTTTTTTTTAATAATATATGTAAATAGTTTATTAATATTATCTAAAAATTGCAAAACATAAATATCTATATTTTATCATTTATGATCATTTTATTAACTATCACTTTTGTTTTTGTTTTTCTATTAAAAAATAGTTGGTACAGAGATAATAATTTTTTTTATTCATTATTTTTCTATAAAAATTTTCAAAGAGGTGAGCCTTGTATCTATTAACAACCTCAACAAATTTCATAACAAATTGGTTCCTATTTTATAAGTTATGATCAAAACACTGACTATTGGTTTTTATATTTTGTGTGTTAGATTTTATTTTTAGGCTTCTAACTTGTTGCTTGCAAGTTTTCATAGTTTAATATTAATTTTTGTGTCTTATTGAGATAACTTAAAATAATATCATTTTTTCCAAGAAATAAAAAAACCCTAACATATTTTTCAGGACCCAAAGGTGATGGGAAAACACTTATAAACACTCTAATTTGGAAAATGAACATCTAAATTTGGTGTTTAAAATATTTTCACTTAATTTGTTTTTGTTTTGTTTAAAGTTTTTAACAACAAATACCAAGGGGATAAAACTTCATTCATACTTCATTTTTTTGCCTTAAAAGGAACTCTCACATTAGCTAAACACTCTTAAGAATTCTATTTTTCATGCTTGTTTATTGAAATTATTATTATTTAAATCAAAATGAGTGTTGCACATATGTTATCCCCCATCCCCTTTAAGGAACTTGGGTGACCAAAATCACTCATTATTTACATTTTGTGCCTTGTTCAAATGCATGAAAATAAACTATCTAGGACCCTCCTCAAATCCATATGGTTTAGGTGATCCGAAAATGACCATAACATCTTTTCACTTATCTTTATGTTTATACACTTTGGCTTATGGGCAAGAGCTCACTTCTCCCTCACAGGCTCTCTAGGGAAGTGTTGACCCAATAATTCATCTCCTAGAATTATTTTAACCCCACTCCATGGTGGGGTATAAAAATTGAGGTTGACTTATTGTGATTCTTGTTTGAGTTTTTAAACAAGCTCTATTAGTAAGAGACTGCCACAGACCGTAAGGGCAATTCTAACATCACACTACAATGAGAAAGTGATCGATGTAGTGGTTATGAAAATGACAAGACCTTTTCAAAAAATGCTAGTTGATGTGAATACAAATTATGCGAGTATATATTATGTTATACAACCTTGAGACCATCTAGAAAATCATGAAAATTGATATATTAGAACAACCCCACTTGTCAAAAATATACTGTTGATGTAGGGCAAGTAAACTGAAGTTCCATGTAGAAGTACAAACTCTTGGAAGAAGAGGGGCCTAAAAACCCTACTTTTAATGCACTTTTATTTTTGGATTAACACTTCAAATCTTCCAAAGAGTGAGTATATTGATATAATTTGATATTATTATGCATCCTTATCAGTTTTAAGATCTAGGATGTTATACTTAGGTGTTTTATGTCATTTTATCCTTTTATTGCATGGACTTGAGTCAAACTATCTATTTTGATTGTTATACCATGTCAAAATGAGTCTTGTCTCATACATCATTATATTATTTAAAGAGGTGTTATGCCACCCATTTGACACCATGCCAATGCCTTAGTCATTTGACAAATCTTTGTGTGTGTGTCACTTGATTGAAAAGGGTAACATTATGCTACCCAATTCATTTTCAAATATTGTGCCTTGAAGTCTTACAACAAACCATTGATTACATCTTCAGAGCATGATAATATTGTTATGTTGCTCAAATTATTTTAATTACTTGCTTGTCTTGTGTCATTTTTGAAACCACAGCCACGTGTGCCTTTTTAGATCTTTGCCTAGTGTCGTTATGCTGCTCAAATTTTGTCTAGATTGTTATTTATTCAAAGAAACCTAGTTTCCTAAGTTGAGTTCTTAATTAACCTTGACAAGTTCAAATTCAAACACTGATTGATTTCTACCTATGCCTTATGTAATTTTGGCTTAGAAATTTATCCTTCTCTTTTGGGTTATGTAACTTAGATTAATTCTTTACCCAATTAAAAAACTATTATTTGTGCCTTTATTTGAGAGAAATAGTCTATCTTCCATGTGCCTTTTATTTCATGCCTTATGCCAATTGACCAAGTTTTTGTTTGAATTTGAATTCCTAGTCTATGCCAAAGTGTTTCAGATTTGTTAGAATAAATATCTCACCTTGTTTTTAAGTCTAGATTTTGTACCATATTTAGCCAAAAGACCTAGCAGATGTCTATTTTGAGGCTAGATTTTATGCCACATTTGACCAATAAACCTAATTTTTTTTATTTTCTTATATTATACTTGTTTGGAACACTTTGAACCTAGAGTTTGGCATGCTAGTTTTTATTCATCCACTTAACATTTTGGTTAAGACATTTGATGTTAGACTATTTTATTCCATGTTTTAGCATAGACCATTTTGGATATACAGCTCCATTCCTTTGACCAAGTTAGATCATGTTTGGACCATTTGTCCTTTTGGACATTATTTTTAATAGTTTATAGAACTCTAGGTATTTTGTAAATATTTCATCATTGATGTGGATATGTATCATTACACTTGTAATGGAGACATGTAAAATACAAGTTATGATGAAATAGCCACACAAATTTTCTTTGTTTAATACCCTTATGGTAATGAAGTGGTTTATGGGATGGATCATTATCCTCCTTATAATGCCCAAATGGGGAACAAATACAAGATCCTCAAGAGTAACATGTGGTGATACCCTCTTTGGGCTGGTTAACATAGTAGATTCATCCTCTCATTACTCATGGCATCTCATCCCCCACCTATACTGTTAACCCTCCTTCGGATTGTGTGAGTCACCAAGATCCATAGTGTCTAAGGACTACCATACTAGGATCTCATCCTTTAACTTGTGTGAGCAATTAAGCTCCATAATGGCCTACCATTACCATTATAGGACCTCATCTTTTGGCTTGTATGAAAATCAAGATCTATAATGCCCTACCATTACCATTTCAAGTCCTCATCATTTAGCTTGTGTGAGCAGTCAAGATCCATAATAACCTACCATTAAAATTTTAATACCTCATCCTTTGGCATATGCAAGCAACCAAGCTTAAAAATACCCTACCATCACTATACCAGGACCTCATCTTTTGGCTCATAATAACAACCAAGCTCCACAATGTCCTACCATTACCATACCAAGATCTCATCCTTTGACTCATGATAACAACCAAGGTTTATGACACCCTACCATTGCCATTCTAGGACCTAATCCTTTAGCTTGTGTAGGAAAACAATATTCACAATGCCCTACCATTATTATTTTAGGCCCTTCTAAATTTGGTAGCTCATTATCCCAACAAGGTTATAAAATTATGACTAGACAAAGAAAAGTTACCATCTTAGGCCGAAAACCAACCTTTGTTAATCCCATCATAGATAAACCTATAATTATCTAACCATTGGTCATTCTTCAACCATTTCCAACCATTTCCCACTTTAGAAAACCCATGCCAATCATTGAGCCATAACCAAGCCAATTAGTACCTCTCTAACCAAACCAATCATTCGATGACCAAGATATGTTCAAAATTGGTATTTTACAATTGATTGTAAATCAAGGCTAAAAGAACCAACTAATCCATGATATTTTTGTTGAAACACATATTTGTGATGAGTCAACCTATGATGAATCACCTTTTGATACTATCCCTATTATCAAGGAATCTCACTTTGACAACACACTCTTTGTTGAGTCACTTCTTAATGATTATAACTGCCTTTGGGTAAATCATTATCTCAACCATTGTCCTATTTTTAAAGAGCCTCCCTTTGATAAACTAGTCTTTATATAATTATTTCTTGACCTCTTTTCCCTTATGGAGGAGTCTCACTTTGAAAAACTAGTCTCTGTGGAAGACATTATGACAACATAGGCCATTACTTATCCCATACCAAATATTCAACAAGACATTATTGCAATAACATCCACACTAGATGAAGAATCGACATTGAAGTTGGGTTTTATTTTTGAACCAAAATCAGATTTAGCATCAGAAGTAGAATCAACATTAGCTTCAATAATGGATTCAGAGTCCTTTAAGTCATAATCAACTTTGGAATCAAAATATATTCATGGTTATTACAACATTCGTTATGCATGCCTTTTAAATCAATTTGAATATATTTATGACCCTTCCATATTTTTTGAGGAGGATTACTTCAGCTTTGACACAAGTTCTCCTAGTATCTTATACAAGGATTGTGAGACCTCTTACCATTCAATTACCATTTCACATGTCATTACCACCACCCAACCTAGCTATTATATTGATATTCCACCTCCCACAAGTGTCGATTGGGACTGACAAAATCATACCTTGTTGAACTACATCTATGGTGAGATATTAGTTGTAGAATATCAGGGAGACCAAGACCACATTCATGTAGAAGAAGAATAATCTTCCAGTGAAAAATTTTCAAAGTGTTAAGGGACAATTAAAGTACAAACTCAATATCTTCTAGTGAAACCTTGTTTGTACTAGAAGACAATCAAAGTCAAAAGTCAATGTTCCTTAGTGAAACTTTTTGAAAGGTGCTATGGGACAATCAAGACAATTTTATTGGTAAAAACCTCATCAAGGTGCCAATAGCTAAGCATATTATTTCTTCATTTCTTGATGAAGATATTATCAAATATAGCATTAATACAAATTCCAATCTATAACATAATCATATGTAGCTACTCTCAAGCCTAAATAATAGAAAAATTTTGTGGTCTTATCGAGAGCATATTCATAAGTCTTTTGGTCCCATAACATCCAAAGTTATGTTGAATCTAGAATTAATAACATTATGTGTGCCTATAAATATTTATCTTCATTTATTACCAAAATTTTATTACACACTTGACTTTGGTGTTATAAAAATTAACTCTCACATTATTTTCTGATTAATTAAGGTGGCAAACTAGGGGCTAAACCCTATATAGTCAAAAAAGATAGGAAGGCTGGCAAACAAAAGATGCCAGCACTGAACCAATGGCACAACTGAGAAACAAAGTTAGAAGCAAAACAAAACACTGTAAAGACTAGAGTCAAAAAGGATGAAACCACATAACTATAGAATTAACAAGATCCTTAAGATTCTCATTATCCACATTGTCAGCATTCCCTGGATTACCCACCGCTTCCAACATAGTCATATTCAATAGAATGTTATTTTGAAAGCCTTTGGCGAAGACCTTTTCCAGCTTTTGAATGCAGACCTTCAAGGCCCCAATATCTATTTTCCAATCATTCTCATTCTCTGAACCCTCACTAGCTTCTTCTACATGCATCTTCTTCTTATTATCAGTAGTTCCCCTAGAATCAGCACCCTGCTCTTCAATGACCTCAAAAACCTGAGAAGCCTATTTCCCACCAGTGTCCTCCAAAATTTCTTGAATTTCTAGCTCTTCATACCCTAATTACCACCTTGAGCTTCGAACAAGTAACAAGCCCTCAGTTCTATTTGCACTGAATGCAGATGTGAAGGCTCATTTTATAAAATGGCTCGTCACGATGATGACTACTTTCATGCTTGAAAATAATTCCCCCTTGGTTTTCATGATGTGACTCTCACTCCTCCACCTCATGATATAAGGAATTAATCATGACAATCAAAGAATTACTAAGGTTATCATTTTCCATGATCCACAATGGTCTTCTCCATTTTATGCTTATTTTTTGAAGTGTTTGTTTAGCAAGATGAGTAACATGTGTATTCTCTCCCCCTGTCCCTTTTAGGGAACTTGGGTAACCAAAAATGCTCATTATTTGCATTTGGTGCCTTATCCAAAGGCGTGAAAAGAAAGTCACTAGGGCCCTCCTCAAATCTATATAATTTGGGTGATCCTAAAATGACCATAAAGTCTTTTGACTTGTTTTTATTTTTATGCACTTTGGCTTGTGAGTGGGAGCTCACTTATCCCTCATAGGTTCTTTAGGGAAGACTTGACCCAAGAATTCATCTCTTGGTATTGTTTCAACCTCACTCCATGGTGGGGTAAATAAATTGAGGTTGAATTATTAGGATGCTTGTTTGACTAGTTAAATAAGCTCTATTAGTAAGAGACTACCTCAGACCATAGGAGAAGCTCAAACATCACACTACAATGAGTAAGCAATGGATGTAGTGGTTGTGAAAAGGACAAGACCTTTTCACAACAAGTCGGTTGACATGGATCCAAATGATATGATCATCTCTTGTGTTAGACACACTTGGGACCATCTAGAAATGCACACAAATTGAGAGATTAGAAAAACCCCACTTATCACATACATACTATTGATGTAGGTTGAGTAGATTGAAGTTCCATGTCATAGTAAAAAATATTGGGAGAAGAGGGGGTCTAAAAACCCTATTTTTCATGTGTTTTTATTTTTGGATTAACACTTAAAGTCCTTCCAAGAACAAGTATATTGATGAAATTTGACAATACTATGCAACATTATCAGTTTTAGGATCTAGGATGTTACACTTAGGTGTTTTATGTCATTTTATCCTTTTTGCATGGTATTGAATGTAACCTATCTATTTTTTTTATCATGTCACATCAAAATGAGTCTTGTGTATACATCACTCCATTGTTTGAGGAGGTGTTATGTTACCCATTTGACACCATGCCTTTGCCTTAGGTTTTTGACAAATCTTGTTTATGTGTTTCATTTGATTGAAAAAGTTAATGTTATGCTAACCACTTCAATTTTGACCTTTGTATATCTGAGTCTTAAAATAAACCATTGACGACATCTTTAGAGTGCGATAATGTCATTACACTACTTGAATTATTTCATAGATTTGTTTTCTATGTGCCAAATGCCAATTTTGAAACCAAAGCCACATGCATTTTTGGATCTTTGACTAGTGTCGTTATGCCATTCAAATTTTGTCTAGATTATTGTTTGTTCAAAGAAGCCTAGTTTCTTAAGTTGAAGTTTTAATTAACCTTGACAAATTCAAATTCAAACATTGATTGAAGTTTACCCATGCCTTATGTAATTTTAGACTAGACATTAATATTTCTCTTTTGGGTTGTGTAACTTAGTTTAATTCTATAACCAATTTGAAAAATATTTATTTGTGCCTAGATTTGGGACAAACAACCTATCTCTCCATATTCCTTTTGTTTCATGCCTTATGCCAATTGACCAAGTTCATGTTTAAATACATGTGCCAAGTTTATGCCAAATTATTTCAGATTTGTTATATTAAATCTCACCTTGTTTTTAAGTCTAGATTTTGTGCTCATTTTGCCAAAATTCATAACATATGCCTATTTTGAGCCTAGATTTCAATGTCGTATTTGGCCAAAAGACCAAGTAACTTTTTTTTTCTTAGATTAGACTTGTTTGAAGATTTTTTTACCTAGAGTTTGGCATGTTGATTTTTATTCAACCACTTGACCTTTTGTGTGAGAAATTTGGCATTAGATATTTGATGTTAGATTTTTTTATACCACGTTTTAGCACAAATTATTTTGGAGATACAACTCCATCCCTAGATCAAGTTAGACTATGTTTGGACCATTATTTTTAAGAGTTTGTATAAATCTAGGCCTTTTTTGAAGCATTAATCATTGACTTAGATATGTCTTATTACACTCATAATGGAACCATTTAAAATTTAGGTTATGATAACATGGTTGCATATGATGACTTTATTGAAGACCCCTACTAGGATGATGTTATTTATGAGATGGATCCTTATCCTCCT
Source organism: Torreya grandis (assembly GCA_037957365.1). Classification (NCBI taxonomy): domain Eukaryota; kingdom Viridiplantae; phylum Streptophyta; class Pinopsida; order Cupressales; family Taxaceae; genus Torreya; species Torreya grandis. The sequence continues at coordinate 371,610 of JARHVA010005607.1, read as the reverse complement.
TACAATAATCAATATAGTGAACAAAGCCAAGATATTTAAGTATAATGTGTGATGATACCTTTTTCTAGATGGTTAACATATGATTCTCACCCTTTTGTAACCATATAATTCCCTACCTATACCATTGACATGCCTTCAGATTGTGTGAGCTACCTAGCTCCACATCATCCTAGGATTATCATATTAGGACTTCATCCTTTAGATTGAATAATCAACTAAGCTTTGTAATGCCCTACCATTAACATTATAAGACCTCATCCTTTGGCTTGTGATAGAAACCAAGCTCTGTAATGCCCTACCATTACCATACCAAGACCTCATCCTTTAGCTCATGATAGCAACCAAACATCATAATGACCTACCATTACCATTCTAGGATCTCATCATTTGGCTTATGTAAGAAAGCAAGATTTAAAATGCACTACCATTATTATTCTAGGCCCTTCCAAATTTGGTAGTTAATTATCCCAACAAGGTTATAAAATTGTGATTAGACAAAGCAAAGTTACCATCCTAGGTTGGCAACCAACCTTTGTTAAGCCCATAATACATGAGCCTATCATTATCCAACCACCAGACATCCTTCATCCAATGCCATTTTTTCCCCACTTTAAAAAAAACCCATGCCAATCATTAATCCAAAACTAATCCAATCAGTACCTCTCCAATCGAGCCAATCGTTTGACGACCAAGATATGTTTAAAATTAGTATTTTACAACTAATTGTAAATCAAGGCTAAGAGAACCAACCAATCCATGATGTTTTTATTGAACTAATCATTTGTGATGAGTTAACCTATAATGAATCACTTTTTGATCTTATACCTATTATTGAGGAGTCTCACTCTAATAAGCCAGTCTTTGATAAGTCACTTCTTAATGATTATAACCACCTTTAGGAAAATGATTATCTCGACCACATGCTCATTTTTAAAGAGCCTCCCTTTGAAAAGCCAATATCTAAGGAGTTATCTCTTAACCTTTTTCCCCTTGTAGAGGAGTCTCACTTTGACAAACTAGTCTCTATGGATCCCATTATGCCATCACAGGACATCACTTGTCCAATACCAAACATTTAAAAAACATAATTGTCATAGTGTCCACACTAGATGAAGAATCGACATTGAAGATAGGTTTTATTATTGAACCAACATAAGATTTAGATCAGAAACATAATTAACATTAGTCTCAACATTAGATTCAGAGTCCCTTAAATCAAAATCAGCTTTAGAATCAAAATACATTCATGGCTATTACAACATTGGTTACTTATGCCTTGTAGATAAGTTTGAGTACATTTATGATCCTTCTATGATTTTCAAGGTTGAGTAATTCATATTTTACATAATTTCTCTTGGTATCTTCTATGAGGATTGTGTAGCCTCTTCCCATTCCATTACCATTCTACATGTCATTGCCGCCAACCAACCTAGTCATTATATTGGCATTCCACCTCCTACAAAAGTTGATTGGGACCAATAGAGTCACACCTTGCTAAACTACATCCATAATGACATATCAGTTGGACAATATCTAGGGGACCAAGACCAAATTCATGTAGAATACTAACACTCTCTTAGTGAAACATTTTTGGAGGTGTTAGGGTACAATCAAAGTTCAAACTCAACATCTTCTAGTGAAACCTTGTTTGAGACACTAGAAGACATTCAAAATCAAAAGTCAAAGTTCCTTAGTGAAACCTTCTTGGAGTCACTATGGGAAAATCAAGATAATTTTATTGGTGAAAACCTCATCGAGGTGCTGATAGCTAAGAATAATAGTTCTTCACTAATTGATGAAGACATTATCAAAGATAAAATCATTATAGCTTCTAATCTACAACATAATCAGATGGTAGATACTATCAACCCAAATAATATAAAAATATGATGGTCTTATAAATAGCATATTCAAAAGTCTTTGACCCCTTCACATCCAAAGTTATGTCAAATCCAAAATCAACAACATTATGTGTGCTTAAAAATATTGATCTTTATTTGTTCCCTAACCATTATACATTCCATCATCATCCACCTTTACATCTCCAAATCAAACCTTTTATCCACTATTTATCCACATTTATCATCCCTTGGCCACACTTTCCTATTTAGAAGCTACAAAGATATCTTATCATGACATATGGAGGAAACATAATCAATGACTAAGGAATATCACAATAATATTTCTGGGGTCCAATTCTACAATAGGTTCTTGACAGAGAAACTATTCATAAGAGGTGTGTGCTATAAATTTACATGATTTACAATTTATAGTTATATCATATGCTGAGTAAGAGATGCATCTCCACATTATTAGGAACAATAGCAATAATTACGTGGCCAAAAACAAAAACCATACCTTTCCATTTTCCATTTACCTATACCTTGCCTTTCTAATTACCTTGTATTTAGCATTTTCTATTTACCTCATTATTTCCATTTTCCATATACCTTTCCAAAAACCATACCTTTACTCTTTTTCTTTTACCTTGCCATTTTCCATTTTCCATTCCTTTTGCCATTGTTTTATACCCTACCATTTAACATGCCTTATCATTTGGAGGCAACCCTATTACCATCATATCCAATTGTCATAAAATCACCATATTTGAACCAAGCCACACCATATGTCATCCCACCATGTTTTTCCTATTAGACCAAAGCTTTTTTTTATCTACCCTACCCAAGACTATTTTGATCTTAGTTCCTTTGGTTCTTCTTGCACCTTCCTTGAGGGGATTTTGATCCAGATTTAGTAGTTTTAGAATTCCATGTTTAAGTTATAGTTAATGAAAGTAATGTGATAATGGATTTGGCAAGATATGTTTCATTTATATTTGAATAGTGCCACTGATTATAACTTCCTTTGGGAAAACTAGTATTCCAACTTATGTTACTAATTATAACTATCTATGGGAAAATTAGCATCACAAACCTATGTCGTTATTTCCTAATTATAACCACATATGGGCAAATTAGGAACAACACCTTTCACCATGCATTGATTTATCACCTTGTCATTGCTATTCTCATTTGTCTTAATTCATGAACTTGTTATGACCTATTCGGTTCTCACCACCTTTTGTGTTAACATAACTATTATGACATGAGGTATTAATGGGACCATGTTGGTTGTGCTCAATTCAAATTGAGGTCAACTTAATCCCCATTGTCCATACACTCTCACCATTTTACAAGAAACCTAATCCAATTATCTCTCCATGTTGTGAGTGGTGTCTCATAATTCTCAATTGAGTTAAGATAACTCAAAATTCCAAAAACATTTCAAAAAATTTAAAATCCAAAAGCATGTGTCTTGATTAAACCTAGTTAGTCATCCTTGATCCATCCTACTAGGGCAAAATCCATTGTTAGTTCTAATACATTACATTGCCATTGGGGGTGTGGCCTTTCCCTTTACATATATCTTTACTTGGGTTCACTGCCCATTTATCATTCCATTGAGCCTCCACACATAGTTATTGACTTGATTAATGATAGGATGTTTGTTATTATTTTTAATTTCAAGTTTTTTTGTGTGTTTATTTCTTAGTTGTTGTTTGTTTGTTTTTTTAATTTTCTTATTTGTTTGCTTCCATTATTGTGCCTTAACTCAGACTATATGTGTTCATTTGGTGATTCTTTGTACATTATTCTTGAGTATATCTATATTCATACATCAACATTGTCATCATCATTTTTATCATTAGTGCATTGTTTTCAAATTTTTATTGGATTGGGAGTTAGTCTTTATGCATATTATGACTAAATTATCATGGTGTTTTATATCATGGTTCCTATCTTCACATGCTATATCAAAAATCAGCTCAAAAATCATACAAGAAATGGAGCCATAAAATTTTCTCCTTGGTAACATTGGAAAATCTTCCCACCCATCTTGATCAAATCAACCCCTTAACCATTATGGTTGTATCAATGCTAATAAGGACAAACATTTCTACATTGGTAGATATAACTGAATCATTTCTATTGATCAATTCTTATTCTTTTATTCATCTCTTTCATTATTTTGTGCATCCCCATGTACCTAGTTGTTTGTGGCTTATTCAGTCATTATACCATTGCATCTACATTTATGATTGCTCATATTTAATCTATATGATAGGTTAAATCCTTGATTTATGATTTCCAATCTTCCCTACTAGGCCATAATCAAAAAATTTAATTTTCAATCTTGTTCATCTTAATGATTATAACCACTTATAGGTAAATCATTATTTTGACTCATTTTCCCTAAATGGGGAATATGTCTATGCCATCGATTCTAGCCACCTTTGGGAAACTCAGTGCCTCAACCTTTTTTATTGATTATAACCACCTTTGGGCAAATCAATACTATTTTTAACTCAATGCATGCAATCATTATCTCAATTAGATTAATCTCACTCATGGGTTAATTTCATTCTTCTTTTATCCTACCCATGCTGACGATTATAACCACTTATGGGTAAATAATCCTATTTATCTACCTAATTGGGTAAGCTCATCATGCTATTGATTATAACTTCCTATGGGAAAATTAGTCTCTTCTACCTATTTAATCTTTTTTGGTCCCATTATTTCCTCCTTTCGAGGGGTCGATCATCGACCCCTCTGCCAATCACTCCCTTGAGGGGGAATCTATAGTTCATATATTTACATTAAATTTTTAGGCATATAAGACCTTTTCATTATTTGAGAAGACATTACTGTGCCTACAACTTGCAACATCTTCCCAAATAGGGGAAACTATAGACACCTAAAATAGGCCATAATTGGCCTTTAACTAGACTTTAGACTGATTCTTACAAACCATTATAACTTAATCCTAATAATCACTAAATGTCTCAAATTTTCTTTTAATCATTTATCAAATCTCATAATTTTTTTGAGACATCCTTAATTGGGGTATTCTATCGTATGCAATAATAATGTCTCATAGATTCATCCTAATCACCTTGTGGCATCACAACTATCACTTTGGCCTATAAACTTATTAATTGTGGCATTTCACACTTAAATCAAATCTTGAAAGAGATAAAAGGATAATATAAATTAATTAACAAGTTAAACCAAATTAAATGCCTAGCTTAATTATCCATTTTAAATTAATGAATATCTAAAAATGGAAATTCCTAAAATCAAAATATCAAGCCTTTTGTGATTCACCATTTAACTTGAAAAATATCAAGAAAATATCTGATTTAAATGGAGGACACAATCATTTTTACCTATGTCTCCACACATGGCCTTAACTCTAATGGATTTGTATTTGGCTCACCTAGGTTAAGTTTGAACCCATTCTAAGCCTTAACTCAACCCTAACTTACCATCCTTAGGCTATAAATACAAGACCATACCTCTTAATTTCTAATCTTGGATATTGTAAAGTTATTATGAAGGATTTATTCCATAAGCCTCATGAAAATAGTTCTATATTTTCCAAATATTAAGCCAAGCAACATTAAATCCAAGGTGCCAAGGAGAGAAGGAGCTAACCAATCTTCATTGCTAAAGACTTATTGATGCAAAATCCAAGTAAGGCACTCAAAAAAGCATTTGGAGTTCCCAAGAAAGGTAACATATTTGTATCTTTTATGTTTTAGTTGTGCTTTAAATTGGTTTTTGTTACTAAGATCTGTCTAGTGTCTAGGCTAGAGGTGTTAGGATTTAGTGTGTTGTTTTGAGTTTTATTTCTTAGACTAACACAAGACTAACATCCCCTATTAGATTCTTTGTTCACAAAAAGAACCCCATAATGACGCTATAAGTTCTCCTTGGTGTGTAAAATTGTCTTATTCCCAAATAAATTGAAGGTAAGTGTGTGACATATGTGGGGAGTGTGCAAGTAACTCCAAAAACCTACAAAAGGACAAAGAGGTGAGAGACACCTCATTAAATCCAGGATAAAGTGACTTTATAATAACAATAAATTCACACCTAAAAGAGACTTAGGATAAGTCTAAAAGGTTAAAGGACCTAAATAATATTAATATCAAACATCCCATTTAAAATTAATTTGGGGTTATAAAAGTGGAGGAAAAAATTTACAAACAAAGAAGGAAGTTGAAATTACATAATAATCCCCCTTAATAGAAACTTCCTTCAAGAAGAATTACAATAGTGAGAGAAATAAATAAGAAGAGGTGTCACCAAAATTTTCAAGGATGAATGTGTGATCATGATTAATATCCAAGAATACTATTTAGATAAGGTGGTCAATCTGTAATGGAACAAAGACCAATAAGAAGAAATGATTCATTAGACCCTGAAAACCAAAAAAGCTAACACCAATATTTCAAGTTAAGTAAACAATATGCCATAAAAGGATATACATAAAAATAAGGTACTAAAATTAGATCTCATAAAGTTAAATGGATCAAAAGAAAACTTACATCACAAAGTGTGAAATCCTATTAAAAGGAAGTTAGTCAAAATAGAGAGATTTGATTGAATTATATTTCATTTACAACATAAAAACAAGAAATGCATAAAAGTATCGAGTTTATAAAAATGAAGAGAAATAAAATTTGTCACTTGCAAAACATATTCGATGTGAAGCAATTGAATAATTATCACATGAAGACACATCAAAGTCTCTAAAATATACATTATATTTAGGCATCTAAATTACTTTTATGTTATAAGTAGGTGTTTTAGTGGTTCCAAAACAATGAAAAGTGTCATGAGTGGATTTACCATAAGATTTTCATGGATAAAATTTCTAAAATTTAGAGAGAGGATGCCCATATTTGCCAAAATGCTCATAAAGTTTATCATTTTAAACCAAAGAATGAGCACGAAAAGCATCATAATAAAAATAAATTACATGATAATTCCTTTGGTGTAGCGAACAATATGATTTAAAATTCACTTTAGAAATAATGAAAGCATTAAAACCAACGCATTTATAATTTGCACATTAGATTTAAGAAAAATAGGTTATATGATGTTGTTTTCACATTTACCAAGCCTACCACCTGATTAACCCATAATTTGTATGATTTTGAATCCAAGGTCTATTAAAGGAGTCTTAAAAAGAGTTTGTTTAGAAGCATAGTGAATATATCCATTAGAGGCATTACCATCTGCAAAAGATGTAAGTTTAACATTTAAAGTGTTAAAAGAGTTTTGCATTTTCTCAATGTGCTCATGAAATGAGTTTTAAAAAGTAGAAATAGTAACATTTTGACATTGAATTGATGTTTAAGAGCATTAATTTCATCATTTTAAAAATAAATAGTTTTCGTAATGTTCTTAAATGCTTAAAAAAGGGATAATTTAAAATCCATTTGATAACTTCAAGAAGTAAATGTGAAAATTCATTAATATCACCAAATTTACCTTAAAAACATGAATAAAACATTAACGCACTTATTAGCACAAAATCTATAACAAGTTTAGTTTTTGAAAAATGAGCTATTTTGAAATTAAAATTTAAAATAACAAAAAATTCCAAGACTTTAACATTAATTCATTTATAAAATTAGAAAAATAATTGTAGAAATTAAATTGTAATTGTAATTCCACACTAAATTATCTCCACTAGACTGCATGGCTGAGAATCAAAGGTAAATTAAAATAAACCTTTTAAGATTTCCTTTTTTGTTGTTGTGAAAGAGATGAACCCTAAAAAAATGGCATGATAAAATAATTACCTTTGAATGAGATTTGTTAATATTAAATAACCTTAGAATGTTTCAAATGAAATATTCTAAACAACACTTAAAAAACATCCTTTTTACTTACCAAGGTACAACTTGGCCTTTAGAATCATACCACAAATCTATGGTTTGCTATAAGAATAAAATGACACATAGAAGTAGTAGTTTGTAAAAATCAAATTAAACAAGCCACTTATCAAATATAATACAAACAAAATGAGATGTTAATAGAAAACAAAAGAATAATTCCAATATCAAACCACTCAACCAATGCCTTACCTTGTCATACAGGGAGAATATGAAACACATCATATTATTTATTTGATAAGGTGAATGCCAGGTTTTACAAGGACCTAAAACCAAAATTTTAAACAAGAAGTAAATTCAAGAAAAATAGGACAAAATAGAACCAGGTCAAGCAGGCCAACTGACCACTAGACTTCCACAAAACTTCATCAAGATATTAGGACTAGAAAACAAAAATAAACTAAAAAATAAGGAATCACACTATATTTATTCTAAGGGCACATCAGAGTCATCTTGTTCTCTCAACAAGCATTGAATCCTTCTTTTTACCACTTACTTTCTTCTTGATACTTCTAGATTTTCCTCTGATCTAGATGTTAGGCCCTTCTACCATTCTTATTTTCTCTTTAGTTATCCCCTTTTCCTTCTTGGGTCCTATATTCTATTTCTTTTTGAAGTTTTTATGGGATTTCACTAAGGTGATAGTTATAGTTTCCTTGCATTTTTTCTAGGGGTGTCCTCCATCTTGTACCTTCTATCTTCAACTGTATTTAGATTTCCCCATACTTAACTGAGCCTATCCAACTCTAATTTCAAGGTATTCTAATGTTCAATTAGAGGGATCATCTATCATCCCATGCTCTATAGATTATCGTGGAATTCCAACAACTTATATCTAATTCCTGTGGGGAGATCTACCAATTCTCTGCCATCTCCTTACCTCCTAACTTAATCCACCTTTATCTCATGAATTTCAAAGTTAGGGTTTTTAATACCCTAGAGAACCTCCAAACATATTATAACCTTCTTCTTAGTTTTATTATCCTATGATAGATAGTCATTAAGAATAAATTATTACCATACAATATATAATAACATTGATTTTTGATCTTAAATAATAAATACATTGAATCCTTAGTGAAAAGGACACCTAAAGAGTTGCACTTGGAAAAATTAAAATAGATAAAATAAGAAAAATACCTAGAAAATGTGTTACTAGCCAAGGCATTTAGGTAGAGGTATAAGGAAAATGTTAAATTATAAGATTGCATAAAGTAAATTATAAATACTATGCATATAATAAATAATAAAGACTACATATTAAAAAAAGGAAAAGGGGTATGTATCTTAAGGAGAATGAATAACCAGGTGAAGTAATAAACCAAGGTTCCACCCAACAATAAGAAGATGCCAAACCAAAAAAGGAAAAAATGTTGCTAATAAAAAAAAATATATATATATATATATATATATATTAATAACGCTAAAATGTTCTGAAAATGCATTTACATGATTAATTTTTTTATATCAAACTATTTTATAACTAAAATAATGCTATTAAAAAAATATAATAATGGCTTCAAAAACTCCTTGAGCAACCTACAAAAAATAGGTTAACAAGAAAATACGCCCAAACTAATGGATTAAGAGAAAAAAATAATTATTTGCTTCTTTTTCATCTATGAACCTACAAAAATTATCAAAGGTCAACATTAAAATACCATGAAATCTAGTACCATAATAAAATATTTTCTAAGATAGATAGGAAATACATTAAAAATAATTCAAAAAGCAAAAATGTTACCTCAAGAGTGAAACAAGCCACAAGATTGAGAGACAAGAATTGATAACTGGGGAAACCATCAAATGGAGAAAAACACCACAACATATTATAATCATTACAAAAAATTGAAATCTAAGTAAAATATCAAGTATAATCCAAGAGAGAGAGATAAGAGTGGCCTCAATCTAAAAAGAGACATCATATGATTACAAGAGAAAGATTATTATAGAAGAAAGGAGGAGAGGGCTATTTAAATAGAGCAAGAAGGAAAAGGGAGTTACAAGAATCCAATCATGACCTTACAAGGCCTCCTTGGTGTGTGACAAATTTTATATTCCTAAAGAGAGTGAAAGTAAGTGTGTTACATGTGGTGGGAAGAGTTACTTGTGCAAGTTACTCCTGAAATCTTGAAAAAAGACAAAGTGGTGAGAGACACCTCATTAAATACAATATAAAGTAATTTTATAATAATAATAAATTCACACTTAAAAGAGAATTAAGATAATCCTAAAGGACCCAAATAATATTAATCTTTAAAATAAATTCCCTTTGCCTTAGAGAATGAATTAAGCATCCATATATCATTTTCAAGAGCAAATCAAACTTCATCAATGGAGAAGGTGATTTACTTTGTTGGTAATATGGTACATTGTAAATATGCTTTATTTTTATTTATTTTTGATTGAATATATCTAACTAAGGTTTTAGTTTAGTCTTTAGAATACAAATTTCATTGTTTATTTGATTTCTTAGCTTGCATAGGTTTTAAAATTGTAATTACCGCACCTACCACCTAGCCCTTCATATTTATCTTTCTAGAATCCATGGCATGTTTCATGTGGATTTATTGAGGAATTATGTTTATAATCCATCTCATATTTTGTATTTGAATATTCTTCAGATGGTGGATGAAGAGATGATTTAGTTGGACCCAATTAGTGTCTTGACCCATTGCAACATCAACGTAAGAAATAGGGGAAAACAACAAGTTTTGGTCCAATGTTACTGAGTAAGAGAAGTGGCACTTGGGAAGATGAAAAAAATAAAACAATATACTAACTTATTTGTTTAGGCCCTATGATGGTTATTCATTTTAAGGTTATTATATGTCATATCTTTCTTGGGTAGACCATGAATAAGGTACATTTGTATTGTTTTATTGAGCCATTTTATTGTTTTGAGACTTGGAAGCTGATCAAAACAAGATTTAATTTATGAGCTTATATATTTCAATATTTGAATTCATGTTGTAATTGGTTATATTTCATTCATTATTTAATTATATGATAATTATATAGATCCAACATAAATGATGTCATTTTGAGATTACATGTAACATCCAAGTGACTAAGCTAGGTTTGGGGTTGGAAGATTTCATCAAATTACTACATTAGTGCTATAAAAGTAAATGAGTGTTAGGTAAGATAAATAGATCAAGTGTTTTCCACCATACCCTTTCGTGAAATATGTATTGTGTAAACTAATGATATGAAAAATCATTATCTTTAAGTATTCAGTCACCATTATTAGATTACAACCAAATATGCTTGATATGTTTGTGTGTGATTCCCAGTGTTGAAGGTAGACCCACTTGAGTTGCTAGATCAAGAAAAATAATTCATAATTATTGTTGAGATTCATAATATTGAAATATTTGGTTAACAATGGCATAACCATGGTGTTTAGAGCCTTGTAAGGAATTAAGCACATGTTATTTCATAGAAGTGACATAGTGATAATGTTGTAATGATTTTTTTCTTAGGTTGATTTTAATTCATTAAGGAATTAATTATTATTTGATTACTTGTTGGAAATAAGAATAATGATTATGTTTTCTTGTTTTGAAAAACAACCCTTTGACCCATGATGTGATTAGGGGTTTAACATAATATTTGACCATAGTCTTGGGATAAAATCATTTGATTTTAGGGTTTTTGCATGATAACATTTGATTAGATTTCATTTATTTCATTGACCTTGAAGCTTGGAAGGTAAAAAAAAAATAAGGGAAGTGTGGGAAGATCATAGGAAGCATGGTGGGTGAAACCATGGATATTGAGGGAACTATTTTTTGCAACCTTGTTGAAAATGCACTTACATTACTGGTAGACATGAAATTTAGCACAAGGTTATATGGTGTTTTGGTAATGGATTAAAAAACATAGAGTTGGTGGTAAGCTAGAAAGGAATATGTAAGAAGGGAAAAAATTAATAAATAAATATTTTGGAATTAAGTCCATTTTTAAATTTTTTCACTTTAAAATATTTATTTTTAGTGGTTATTGATATGGGACACCCCACATAGGCATCGAGGTTTTTTGGAGGACTTATATGAGTTTTAGTAAAACCCTAATGTTTCTCTTTCACTTTACATACTCTTTTTCCTTCTGAAACACTCTTAAAACTATATCATACGTGTTACCCCATATTGTAGATACTATTTTTCATATATATTTGAAGGGAAATGTTGAGGGTTTTGGTGTTATGTATTAGTTTTAAAAATCCCTTAGGATAAAAGTACTACTTGGATCATCATTCCCTTTGGATGGCTTATAAGAAGGATATGATAGGAATACAACCATGAAGGCTTTATATGTTTTTGTATCAACATGTTATATCATATTTGCTGAATTGTGTGTTCTTCTATATGTTGTTAGTGTTTTTAATTTTGTTGCTTTAGGTGGAGTGTTATTTATTCTTATGGTTGACCTTGTGTGGAAACCCTAACCTAGTGACATTTGATTTCTCTTTTACTCTTACCCTTATTTGATTTTATATCACTGAGAAATTTTTAATGGAATTTTTCAACACCAAAATTAAGGTTTGTGATGGGTAGGGCTTATCACCATATGGATGGGCTCAAATTTCACATTGTTTTTTTCTTTGTTGGTGTTAAAATATAAAGAATGTTTCTAGCATGCATAAGCCAACTAGATGATTTACTACAAATTTGTTGAAATAGTTTGTTATTATGCCAATGACCTATGAGGCACTTGAGCTATTTTTCATTAATGTAGTCCTTGAATGAGTATCTTATATGTTACTATTGATCATTGTTGAAAAGGGACTTATAGTCATTTAACAATGAATTTATGATGTTTATGTTGTATAATTTTTTGAAAATAAATATTTACCAAGAATTAAATCTATCCTAGTCATTAATGTCACGTTTCTTGAAAATCAAAGTTATGGTGTGTCTTAATTTGTGTGTAAATTTGTTAGGAAAAGGGATACTATGCTTATTCTTGGTTGTGGCAATTTTATAACTATACAATGCATGAGAATTTACTTTAGCATTGAAATGTATTATGTGATGACTATATACATGGGACTATAAAAAGGACAATAATGATAATTTATCTTAATTGTAAAATGTGTATTATAAGGAACTATGAATGATTATTGGAAACCTTTACTAGAGAAAACTTGATGAATATTTGTATGACAAAAATTTGTAAGGAGAAGTTGTGGTTAGTACATCATTCTTGTTGCACTTTTTGTACTTATAAAAATGTGTGTTATGTTTGGTTATTATTGATCTTGAATGAGTCTAATAAGTCACTTAGTGATTGTATTGCAAGGTAGAATATGGATATGGAGATATTGCTTAGTTATTGAAAGATTATATTATATTGATTCAAATACTTTTAAGAATTTGAGTTTATTTTGGTTATGAATAACTATGTACAAGATGTTAAGTTATAAATGGAGTCAAGGTTGGTGTGACTATGATACGTACTATAAACTATACTTACATATAATTATAATACCATTTGTTTTTGTCTAGTTATAATATTCATGAGTTTTTAGTATGAGCAATTGTGAAGTTAGGTTGTCATTACAATAGTAATTGGGCACTATGTACATAAACTATGAATTTGTAGGTTACCTTATTAGGCCTATAGTTTTTATAACTATATTTTATAAATTTTGATCTATTCCATTCCTAGATATCACCTTGGATAGTTTTAATTACATCAAACTCATACATCATGAGCATGAATGGAATTTTATTTTCTATGCAATTGTCATCACCACTATGGTCATTTATGTTGTTTGAGGTTTTTTAGGACATTGTGAGTCAACCAAGCTAGATTAGATGGTATTCATGGGGCCTATTACATGTCAACACTCATGCCTTTTTTTGTGTCACTTCTATTAAACCATAATATTAACTTATCAATAAATGACATGTGAAGTTAGTTTATAATGTCATTCATTATTTCATTCTTGATGTCGTTCATTGTAGAGAACCCTATTTGGCCCCATTTATTTTTAATTGTAAATATAAATTTACATGTGATGCTTAAATTCCACTTATAATATCATTAATTTAATATTTTGTAGTTTTTCACCTAAACAAAAAAAATCACCTTGTTTTTAGTCAATTTTATTGGGCCTTATTTATGGGCATGATAGAAACCAATCTCCTTCAAAACCTTAATAGGGTAGAAACATTTAGAAGATATATAAAATAGGGGATGTATTATAATACTAATTTTATCCTTAAATAATTATTATCATGATTATATAATTCTTATACATCTTTAAAACAAAATATACTTAGTATAATTCATGTTGATTCAAGAAGTCCAGTGAATGCGTAGTTTATCCTTTATGAATTTTTATGATAGAATAAATAAATTGTGGAGAAATAAATTATTTAAATATTTTGAAATTATTCTCTAAATGCTTGAATAATTTATTTTAACATTTTCACAATTGATCTCTAGATGGATGGATTCATTTATTTCATGCCATATATGCATTAATGCACATGTGTATTTATAGACTTCTTTAATTCAAATTAGACACCACATTGGAATGAAATATGAGTAAAAATGGATAGGAAATGCTAAAAATTAAGGAACAAAAAAATGGAAGACCTTAAAAAAATTCATAAGGGCCCACCCCATAATTCTACAATGTACATTTTTTGGTCACCAAAACCATACAATGTTTAGTTTTGAAAAAAAATACCAAAAACCCAAAGAAATGGAAGGGGAGGGGAGGAGAGAGAGAGAGAAAGGAGAGAGATATGAAATATGGGTAAAATCATGAGAACAAATAGGAAAAAATGAAAACATTATAAAATTAACCTAATATGAACCAATGATTTACAAACACATAAACACCCTAGAATAATATAATTTAGTAATTAATAACTATCCCCATACCAAAAATCAGTGGATACATAATACCCCATTTGATGTGTGTGTGTGTGTGTGTGTGTGTGTGTGTGTGTGTGTGTGTGTGTGTGTGTGTGTGTGTGTGTGTGTGTGTGTGTGTGTGTGTGTGTGTGTGTGTGTGTGTGTGTGTGTGTGTGTGTGTGTGTGTGTGTGTGTGTTTTCAATATATATCAAAGTAAAACAAGCAAAAAATAAGGGCAGATGCAAAATAATATTCATTCTCAAGGTTTTTTAAACAAATATAATTCTCCTAAAAGAACTCAAATGATCATTTAGAGTTTTAAAATACATGTTCATGTAGATAAGTAATTATTTAATTAATAAATTTAGACACAAATTTAATATTTAAGTGTTTGACAATGTTTAATCTTGACATCCTTATCCTTGTTTTTTTTTCCATTCAGTTAACTTGCAATATATATAAGAGCATTCACTATTTACTATATTGCATTATAATCATTTCTAACATCATTCAAGAATACCTATTATACTTATAGGTTCCCATCAGATAAATACCAAATATATTTGTCCTTATAGAATATAAAAACACTATGTGGATAGGGATGCACTGTTGACTCATCCACTAGTATGTCCTTATCCCCCATACTCTAATAGTAAATTTTTAAATTCAAGATGATTTGTATTACCCCTCCCATGATTTTAGGGATCTTTATTAAAAAAAACATTCCAAATATTATTGTATATAAACACATCAAGGCCTATTGAAAAATATCTAGCAATCACTTGACAATTCTACTACACATTGAGGAAAAGGGCACTAATCTTTCCAATTCTAGTTATGATTTATTATATCAGTCATAGGCCAATTTAGAAGAATTTTTCTTGTAGGTAAATGGTAATAATTGTCAATAATTTAGGTAAATATATACAATTGTATTCATATATATAATATTAATATTCACACACTCACTCTAGGAGGTAGAACTACATCGTCCTGAGGTCCTTTTGGGTTATGTAGGAGACACTTAGATTATACAGGTTTTAAGGATAAGTCAGTTATTCCCCTTAATTTATTCAATTATTTTGTGTTTTATTTCCTATTTTTTTAATTGTGTAAGACATTTGGTTTAGATTTTATAGGTCTTAAACATTGAAAAATAACACGCACAAACAATTAGTAAACCCTTGAAAATAACTATAGGGGCTTGCATAAAAATCAATTGTATAATCAACTAGGATGCGATTGAAGTTAATGGATAAAAAAATATCATCACCCTATCCTCATCATGTGTCCTTGTCACAAAATAATTTTAAATTATATATATATATATATATATATATATATATATATATATATATATATATATATATATATATATATATGTATGTATGTATGTATGTATGTATGTGTGTGTGTATGTATGTATGTATGTATATATATATTGTAGATATAAATAAATTTTTGAAATTATACACACACACACACACACATATATATATATGTATGTATGTATGTATGTATACATATACATATATACATATGTGTGTGTACATACATACATACATACATACATACATACATACATACATACATACATATATATATATATATATATATATATATATATATATATATATATATATATATATATACATTGTAGATATAAATAAATTTTCAATATTTTATTTGTTCATAACATTTCATTTTTAGATTAAAAAAATATTAAAAATTCTAGTGAGCCTGTATTTTATTTAGAATACTACTTGTTGTTTACTTGATTTTTATCTTAGGCTTTTATAAAAATTTATGTAAATTACTAACACTAAAAAAATCCAGACTTGGATATAAATCTGACACCATGATTTAATATTCTTTGACCTTGATTCAATATGACATTAAATACATTATCTTATCACATTAGATAAATCTAACATTGAATCATATTATATTGACCTCGGGTTGATTTTTTAATCTCTATACAAAAAAACATTTTGATTTTATTTTCTCTTTGTTTTATATTTTCTTGTTGCTTATTTTTAGAAACTATGTTATATCAATTTTAAAACTACTTAGTGATTGTCTTTATGGGCTTATTGGTGATCTATTTTATGATCATCATGGTGTGAGGAGTACTACCCAAATAATCAAGTAGTTTCCTCATACCTCATGGTACATTGGAAACACCTAGGGTCCTTTGTTTATACCTTAGTAAGCCTTTTTTATTCGTTTAATTTTTTGGTGCACTTGAGAGGAATGTATGGCCTAGGGAAGTTACTTTCACTATACCCTTAGAGACAAGATGGTGGAATATAGGCATGAATTTACCTTTATAGTTAGTGATATATATTTTTTTGGATAAAACTAATATATGAGTGAGAAAGTATACTATAGATCCCATACAATCATTCAAAATCTTGCCTAAATAACCCTTTATACTTTTTTTCCCTTGTACTATACTCATAATAAGGTCAATGAGTGAATGTTTATTTAATATGTTACATAACATTATGTAGTTCATTGTTACATATTGGATTTTTTTTCTACATGTTATTCATTATGTTAATTGGATTTATTTACAAATTAATTTAAAAGCTATACTAAATAAGGCCCAACCTCATGGCCTTCCTATTTTAGATGGTTTCACTACTATATCAAGTCATTATTATTCTCTAGTAGCTTTTGTCAATCTAAAATGACTTGGGAATAAGAGTAAGAATATGTTATAAATTTTATTAAATCAAAAACTACAATGGATCTTCCATTGCTTACTTCACACCCTCTTTAAGGGGTTCTTACTAAAAGCTGGGGGATAAAAAAGGTGTCATACCCCAACTTCGAGGATTTTTTTACAAAAGGTGTCTACCCTTTTTTTAAAAAAATTGAGGCTTGGGCTTGTGTCTGAGCCTAAATGGCATATGCCCTTTGTAAAGGGTGTACACCCTTTGAGGTTTAGAAAGGGTGTATGCCCTTTCCAAAGGGTGTACACCTTTTATAAAGCTATAAGTACGTATGCCTTTTGATTTTTATCCATTCACTATTTTTTATAAAACCCATGGTGTTTTTTATAGGTTTGGATATATTTTCAATCAACCCTTCTCTCCATTTTCCCATAAACCACATACATGCTTTAGATTTGTATCCTGCTAATGGGATTTGGCATTTTGGTTACTATCTCAGGTATGTTTATTTTTAAATTTTATTTTTTCCATTTATATTTATATTTATTTATGCATGTAGGGTTTTGAAATTAAATTTGAATTATATTCTATTTCATTTCCTAAAAAACATGTATTTTTATAATTCTAGATAAATAATTGAATGATGGACCCACTGCGTGAAGAAAATGTAGAATGACACCATGAACAATTTGTTTTTGCACAAGAAGTTTAATTATATGAAAAATACAATGCAAAATGTCAAAAATTACAAATAATTATCAATGGTTTGCATCACTCCTTAGTAATACCTTGTGAAATTTAATTTCCAATACACTAGAGACTATTTTTAATGAAGTGGTAAATATAACTTCACAACTTGATGCAATGTTGCATCGAATAGAGGTCTTGAAACAATTTTATTTTGATAAATTGTCATATGAAGATGTTAAGAAAAAAATTAACAAAAAAAATGTATGCTTTATGTTTTAAGCTTGGAACCAACCAACCACCACCAATGAATTACAAACATATTAGTATTGATTGGTGTGTTCATGAGGGAAAAAAAGAACTTTTAGGATAGGTGGTGGATGGTGTTTGATGAGCCCCCATGCAAAAATAATGAGGATCTATTATATTTTTTGAGAAAACTCTATTATGTTTGTGATACTATAAATTTCAAATTATTTTGACATGAAGACCTCCCAATGTAGAAGAGGTGGGTCTTAATTTGATAGACATGGTGTTAGGTGAGACCAAAACTATCCTAACCAAGTTCAGAGAAATAGAAGGATAATACTATATGCTTATATCCCTAAAATGTTGAATCTTAGCATACATATGGACACCCTTCATTTGGTTATGAGTTTGACATAATTTATGATTGACCATGGTATGCATGCATTGAAGACTTATACTTAGCCTATAAGTGGTGAGATGTCTAGTAGTGGTATTGGTGCTAGTGGTGTTAGTGGTAATTGTATTGGTGGTAGTGGTTTTGGTGGTATTGGTATTGGTCTACCTTATAATTATACTATAGTTCATATTCATCATTACACATCATGTGAGAGGAAGTTTACATAACCTCCTATTCAGGTGCAACATACACAAACACATTTATGAAGATTAGACTTACCTTTGTGCAATGTATTAGGACCCAACAAATTTTGTCATATACAATTACTTTAGCATCTTAATATTCTATTAACTCTCATTATATTCCATCTATATTTCCTTAAATACTTTAGGACATAAATATGCCTAAGTTTATTCCTTGTATAGTTGTTTTAGGAACATAGGAGACTAGAATACCAAAGCATATGTCACATGTAGTTGCTTTATCATTGCATGATATTAGCATGCCAAACACTATGGTAGTTGTAGTAAATTCACCCACTCCTCTTAAGACACATCAACCTATTATGGAGTTATCTACTTCACCATCTATATTTGATAAATAAGTTTAATTTTAATTATAGTTTGTTTATGTTTGTAAAATAATATTAAGTTTATTTTCTAGTACGTGTTCACTTAATTAAATAAACTTTTTATTTTTTCTTGTATATATGATTAGTGATATTTTGGGTAGATTAGTAGGCTTTGATTTTATTGTAAAGGCCATAATTGGCATAGGTTTACCCTATACTTAGGTTTGGAAACTTTCAAATTACACATTTATTCATGTATATTTATTATCCCTTTAATAAAAAACTAAGTTTTAAGATATATGTTATAGTCATAGATTTTTCATCATGCTCTTTGGATTCAAACATTATTCATTTATTGGTTTTATAGATGATGGGGGATTTTATGGGCACCCATCATGGATGAAAAGAAGTTTTGTCTAATGTTGGGGTTACATCTAAGGGTCCAATATCTCTATTGCATGTCATAATTCAAGGATGGAGACTGGTGAGAACACATATTAAAATTGTATTTAAGCTTCAAGCAATGATATTCTATGTCATATTTACATAAAAGTATGCCCATCTAGATCTAACAATTTATGTATGCTCCATAGTATTCTCCATCATGGGTGTATATTCATTATCTAATCCCTAGACAACCATTTATATAGAATGCATTAAGTCTAGAATCATTTTACAAAAAAAAATTCTTGAAAAAATTATCATTTTCAATATATAATTTTAATGCATTAAATTTTATATTTCATATGTTGTGTAGACATGACAAATTTTAGAGGTTTTGGATCAAATATTTGATGATTCACATGCTAAGAGGAGAGTCTCTCCTTGTATTGAGGCATCCAACACCCTTGGCTCTACATATAAGTCAATAAAGAACAATTTATTTGGATTAAATGAGGAGTATGAGAGCTTGTTGTTGTGTTAGGGGTCTATTTATAGGCATAATTGATTTTGTATGATGATATGGCCCACATTATATGTCAATAAGGCCCATATTGTATGCCTATATGGCACATTTTTATATGTACATTTTATGGTCTACATTTTTTATTAATATATGTATTATTGTGTATGTTGAATTATGACATATAAATTTTCATATACACATATATACTATTTGACAAATAAGAATCCTTTACCTATGTGTATTTAATATTTTGATCATTTAATTTTTACACATATTATTGGTTAGTAATCTTATTGCTTCATATGGGGTTTTAAAAAATCCACATTTTGTTATAAGTTAGGTGATTCATTATTATTTATATTTTACATTTACATCCATTATTTATTATTTACTTGTTTCATTTACATTTCATTACGTATAAATTTGGACTTGTGATGTAAGTGGACTTGTGATCAATTTTAGGGATGTATTTATTGATGTAGGAACATCCAAACCAACACATTTATAATTATGTACATATTATTCTATGCATCATGTTTGTATAATATTGTTTTGATTAAGGAGTCTTCATAATGTTTAAGTTTTCATAAGTCCATGTGGAGACTCTTAGTTGTTTGTAAGAGGTTTTCCCTCCAGAACCTCACATTTGAATGTTTACATTGTTAAAGGAGGCATGTAAGCCTTGAGGAATAATTGTAAAGGGTAGGACCTTATGTAATGATCTAGAAGGTCAATTTAATTTTGTAAAAAAAGGTTTCTAACCTATGTCAAGGTAAAAAAACCTTATCATTCACCTTATATAAATGATACTACATTGGAGAATGCAAAATTAGCATGAGATAAGGATATTGAGAGAATTTAGGATTTTTAGATATTAAGAAGCCTATGTTTACACAAGTTGTTGGAGGAAATGAAATTGAATCATCTAAGGGAGAATAATAAAGACACTCATATGGGTAGATATAGAAGAGTAATGATACAATTAAGGAGGTATTCTTATAGGTCTTTAGAATTTCATAATGTAATTATGTACATAGAATAGGAGTGTTTGAATCAATAGGGAGAGGATGGAAGAATAGAAGGAAGAAGGAAAAAAGGAAGAGTGAAATTCATTATGTTTTCATCAAATAAAAGTTATTTTCTTCTATATGCACCTAAATTTTCTCACCCACTTTCATTTTCACTAATATTCCTATTAGTCAACATTAATTCCATCTAATCTAATTTACCTCACTACTTTATCCCCTTTCCTTAGTCATTTATCTAATACCCCCATAAATATTAATTTTCATATATTAACCTTATTCATCCCAAATCCCAATTATCCTAGTCTAATCCCACTTACCTATTATTTGGGAATTTTAAATTCCCATGACCCTACCTAACCACCTACTAGCCTATCCCTAGGATATCCTACACCCCTAGTTCCTAATACTTACCTAATACCCATCTAACCCAATTTTAATCCTAATTAAATATTGAGAAGGTTTCTATACTCATCCAAATATATAACCTTATCTAAACCTCCCTTTCCTCTCTAGAAGCCTCCAAGTATATAGGCTTCCAAAGAATTTAATATTCATTGGATAATTCCTATCCATTGGATCTCCTCATCCAAATTTGAATTTTAGCCCTTTATCTTCCCTCCAAAATATATATAACCATCCTGCATTATCCATTGGATCCATCTAAGGAGCTCATAACATCTTCATGCCAAAACCAAACTTGGAAGCTTGTATCAATGCCATGTCAAAATCAATCTCCAAACTTCATAGCCAATCCATGTCAAAATAGTCTACTAATATTATAACTAACCCATGTCCAAATCATGAATATAACAAGATAAAATAAAATCCATGTCTAAATATTCATCCAACATCTAACATCTTTGATCAAGCATCTATATCAAATATCTGAATCAAGGAATAAATCAATCAAGTGCAAATCTTGGAATGGAGACATAAGTAGGTGAAAATCATGGTGATAATGTTATTATTATTTTTATTTACCTATTTTATCCATTTATATTGATATAATTAAGTTTTATATTTATAACTAAATTTTGTAATATTGTTTGAATCTAGAATTGGTGTACATTTTAGTTTTCCTCATTTTATAAATACCTTGATGAAAACCCACAAACAATTTTATTGCATCTCCTTAAGATGTGTGTCTAATTTTCTTGAGGACCTTGATCCCATTAAATTAACTTTACCCTTCATCCTAAACCATCCATGTAAGCCTCCTTCTAATCCCCCATCCATTCATCTCAGCCAATCATCCACCCCTTCCTATACTATCAAAGGTAATCCAATCTTGGCCACCTCAACTTATATAAACTAATCACATCGACAATCATATAATCAAACATCCAATACTTCCATATCCAAAATTAAAAATGTATATCATTATAAGCCTTATTCAACCAACTATTGCCACCAACATGATGGTATATCCACCTATCTGACATCCTGATCCCACCAAACCTGAGCCCTCTTGGTATAAAGTAAATTGATATTGTCTCTACCATAAAACCTAGGGGCACTCCCTTAAATTATGTTGACCTTTCCAAGATTATGTCCAAAACCTCATTGATCATGGTGACATAGTAATTAAGGATGAATCAAATGAAGTTATCTCCTCGGTTGTACAAGACAAGGAATGCCAAGATACCATTCCATATCATGATCATGTCTTTCCCCTTCCAATCTAAGATCAATACATCATTTACCTCTTACATACTCCCCCCATAATTGATCAATCCCCATTAAAATCCAAATCCATTTCCCATACACTTAAATCTCTCTTTTCCTAACCCATTATTCATCCATCATCTCCCTCTCAACCATCACAATAAATACCCCATGTTGAGTAGTCAATTTCAGCTAATCACTCCCCTACTAGTATCATAACATCATGCACACCAAAGTTAACATCAAAGTGACTATCAAGATCATGCTCAAGACTAGTAGCCAGATCATATTCCTCATCAGAAACCTCATACCTCATTGATATTATAATAGATAATGATGATTCCTATTCTTTTAAAGATTATTTTAATTAATATGATAAACAATTACCATGCATATCTTTTTATCCCTTTCAGGATGATGAAGTCGTATTACAGTTATTGAATGCTTTATCTATTTAAGATTCCTAGTGGACCTAATCCTAACTTGGATACATGTATTAATGATCTTTGTAAGATTCTTGATGACACTTTATCCAATGTTGAGGCTAGGGATATTAGTGACCTTTATGAGGAATATGTTTCCCATTATACGATTAATCCATCACACCATAATCATCCACCTCTCATCCATAATTCCTATATCCCACTCCATCTAAGGTATGAATAGGAACATGCATCATTAGATTTCCCTCAACATTCAATTTCATGTGCCCCAAATACAAATATGCAATATCCTATTCTAAAAGTCATAAATCATAATAAAACCATCTTTGATCCTATCCATCAAAATCAAGTACATCCAAATCATCTACCTAATCAAAAAATGTCTTCCCCTAATAAATCCCAATATCAAGTACTAGGGGACCATCAAAGTCAAAATAATCATTATATATCAAGTCAAAAATCAATATCCCATGGTGAAGCCCAAAATATATCACTAGGGGGAAATAAATATCAAATCCAATCAAAAAATAATGTCAAAATTTGTATGGTTGATCATCCTCTTAATGATTGGGTCAAAGAATCAACAAATCAAAAGGTATTGGATCTCTTAATCTCATGGAACCAATCTAAATAATCTCCTCCACCATATAAAATGGTTTATGTGATTTTCAAACCCTATCTTCATTCCTCATCTCATCATCACCAATAAATTAATATTCCATCTAAAAATTCAAAAAAGTTTTAAAAAAATAATTCATCTAATGGTGAAAACCAGTCTTCTAGCACCTTGGACAAGTACCATGATGAAAACTAGTTTGCAGCATCATTTTTAAAATAATATATTATCCATATTATACCTAAACACTTGGGGATAAAATCCATCATCCCTTTTTAACGTATCCATACTTGTATCATCCCTTGTCAACTTGGTCTATATAACCCATCCATGTCATCCTTATCCATCCCATCTCTTCCATCCATTCTTTCCATCTAAAGTTTGCCATCATGTACCCTCATCCATCATCATATCATGTACCTTTTATCTTGAACTTCATAAATAAGTATAATTCATCTTGAGAGCTATTCTATAACCATCCTGGCATTTCATCCAATGGACACTCAAGCCACTAAACATCTTTTTCCTTCACAATGTGTCCTTTGGAGATCTCTAGTCCCTTATTTCATTGGTCCCCATCCCATTTTTTCATCATCTTCATCCTCTCATCACTCATACATACATCCATCCATCCTATATTAGTTGTTGGGATTAATATTCCCTTTGTTAGTAATGTGATTTGTATAGTGTACATACATATCTCAAAAATCACTAAAAATTGAAATATGTCAAAAACCCTAAAAATCATAAAATTTGAAAAAGCCAAAAATAATCCATCGTGCCTTGTCTTCTACCTAATCCCATAGTCACATCAATCTCCATGTCATGTGTCTTTTATTATCCCCCATATTTGGATAAAATGTCTAGTCTTGGCACCAAATCAGAGTGGTCACCCATCTCTCCATCTCTTCATCATCCTTAGCATAGGTATTATTAGCACACATCACTTTGTCAAGAATTTAATTTGGCACCCATCACTTACCTATCAAGGATTTTTCATATTTAGTACCCATCACATCACTCTTTGCTAGTATGGAAGGTGCTTGAAACCATCATTACCTCTTCATACCTATCACCCATAAAATTACTCTTTGATAGTGTGAAAGGTATTTGATCCCATCATCTCTTAGTCTCCTTGCTAGATTAGATTCTTACAGGGCCTTGTCTATTGGTAATCCTTGGTCATCACTTTTATAAATCACCTTCCTTGGCTACTTTTCAATTCAATTTCAAGACCAAGTCAGTATTCAAAAACCTTCTCCAATCCTCCATCCTTCTATCCTCAACTAGGGGAAACATCTCACCCATATCCTCATCCAAGTCCTTTTCCAATTCTTAATACTAATCATGATCATACTTATCCAAGTCTTAATCCTAATCATCATTAGTTTATCCAAGTCTATCCTAATTCCACAATCACATCCTAATCATCCTAGTAAAACTCATCCCCCAATCACTCATCCCATCATTTGACAAAACATTATGACATTGCATGTAGGTACTTATGTGTGTGTTACTTATTTGTTTTGTCTGTCATGTTTACATGTCTTTCATCATGTATATATCTTGTTTGTCTTATGTTTTATTTACATATTGTCTCTTTTTATCTATTAGAAAATTAATGAAGATGCTATGAGGTCCCCAAAGCTAAAATAATGCATTTTAGTGCCCTTGATGATGTAGAGTTCACTCTTTTCCCATGCACTTTGGCATCATGTTCTCTTGGCCATACTTATATCATGGGTCATACTACTAAGTGCCATATCTATTAGATTTCCTAGACTATGATAAGCCTTATGACATTTGTGATGGATTTATTATCTTGACCCTCATAATTGATTTAATCATTATTATTCCCATCACTAATCTAATCCTCTTGACCCATCGAACTAACATCCTATATTTTATCCTTATCATATTAATCTCACCATCTGAATCATATCCTTCAATCACTAACAAGTCTAATCATCCTTATCATCATCACTTAACTAATCTATAAACATCATCATCATCATCATCATCCTCTAATCACTAAACCTCATAATTATCCTTCAATCAAAACTACATTGGCCTAAGGTCTATTCATACTATGTAGGCAACACTTGGCCATGTTTCAATGCCTAAGGATAGGTCAACCACTATCTCTATCATATATATTTATACCCCAATCTATTGGTCACTTGATCACATCATTTCTTATATCTTATCATCTTCATCATATCATACAACTTTAGCTTTGAGCTACACCCATCATCAATCTTATCAAATTAGTCTTATCCTAGCCTATAGATCTCCCTTGCATGCATCCTTACTTGGGATATGTCTAAAGCTTGTGACCTATTAATATAATCATCATCATGTTATAGTTGATTCCCCCTTAGGATGAGTCAACAATAATGACACCCATCTCTACTCCTTGTGCATGTGTCTTTGTCAGGGGCATCATCAATTTGTAGCTCATTGCTAAAGTCAAATCTATTTTCTTTATCCTCTATCCCACATCTAGATTGCCATCCCCTTGTATATCGACTACATATCACCCATTTATTCTTCTTTTGAATGTATATTTATCTCATTCTTCCTTGCATGTCCCCTTGAGGGGGCATCATATCCACTAACATCATATCTACTAACATTCATCTGTGACATGGTTTTTCTTTTAAAGACCATTAATTCTTCCACTTCACTCTAATTTTAATTCCATTTCAAATAGGGGTAAACTGTATGCACCTAAATTCACTCACCTACATTAATGTCACTAATATTCCTATTAGTCAACACTAACTCTATCTAATCCAATTTATCATGCTAATTTATCCCATTTCCCTAGTTATTTATCTAACACCCCCATCAATATTCATTTTCATCTATTAACCTTATTCATCCCATTTTATCATTAATTCATCCCAAATCCCAATTATCCTAGTCTGATCCCACTTACCTATTATTTTGGAATTTTAAATTCTCATGACCCTACCTAACCACCTACTAGCCTATCCCTAGGGTATCCTACACGCCTAGTTTCTAATACCTACCTATTCCCCATCTCACCCCCTTCTAAGCCTAATTAACTCCTAATAAGGTTTCTAGACTCCTCTAAATATATAACATTATCTAAACCTCCCTTTCTTCTATATAAGCCTCCAAGTCTAGAGGCTTACAAGGAATTTAATATTCTTTGGATAATTCATATCCATTGGATCTCCTCATCCAACTTTGAATTTCAACCCTTGATCCTCCCTCCATAATCTATATAACCAACCTCCATCCACAATTAGATCCATATAAGGATCTCATAACATCTTCATGCCAAAACCAAACTTTGAAGCTCATATCAAATCCATGTAAATATCAATCTCCAAACTTCATAGCCAATCCATGTCAAACTAATCTAATAAGCTTATAGCTAATATGTGTCCAACTCATGAATCTACCAAGCTCACATCAAATCCATATAAAATACATGTATAAATAGTAATCTTAAATCTTAAATCTCTGATCAAGCATCCATGCCAAAAAATTGAGTCAAGAAATCAATTAATCAAGTGCAAATCCTGGAATGGAGTCATAAGGAGGTGAAAATCATGGTGAGCATGTTCTTATTATTTTGATTTGCCTTTTTTATCTATTTATATTAGTGTCATTAAGTTTTAGATTTATTACTAAGTTTGTAAATATTGTTTAAATCTACAATTTGGTGTACACATTCAATACAAAGTTTTTGATTCCTTGAATAGGTGTTAAGGTTTCAAATAATAGTGTTTTAATCATTGATATGTTCAAACTTCACTTTCAATATCTTATACAAGTTCCAAGGTAGATTGTGTTTCTTTATTTTATGATATTTGTATATCAAGGAAAGTTTTAATGATATTATTGGTTATGTCTCATCCTCCTTAATAATTTATATTTATGATAAAATATGTCCCATTTGGTAATAAGTAGAATTCACTATTTGGGTTTAAGAATTATCAAAATAGAGTTTTGATAAGTCCAAATTTTTGGAAATAAGCTTGTTTAATCAATTTCACATTCAAAAAAAGTTATAATGAAGTTTTTAATGTGAATAAAGGTTTCACAGGACTCAAGTATGTTTTATTTATCTTTGAAAATGCTTACAAAGCATTAAAAATCAATTTGGGAGCTCTCTAGTATGTATGAGATTAAGAAACCCTATTTTCTTGTATTTTACAGTCTGAGAATTCATGTTTTATTGCATAGAAATGGATTATATTTTTAGTATAAGATTATTTAAATCTTATGAATGTTGTAAAAAACCTTTATATTAAAATTTGAGTCTTTAAACCACTTAAAACGTCCAAAAAAATTAAAATAAATAGCCCTCAACCTATGTAAAAAGAGAACTCATGCACAAATAGTAAATTGAACATAATTAGACTTTGAAGTAGAGAAAAATTAATTTTTTTTTAAAGTATTTTAATATTTTAATAATTAATCTAATGAGTCTAGTTATATCTATATTTTTTGGATATCAAGGGAGATATTATCAAAACATAGTTTGCATAAAAGCTTAAATGTCTAGTTTTATCCCTGTTTGGTTTCTTGAATGAGTTGGAGACATTATAAGGTTATAAGGTATGAGATTTATCTTGTATAAGGTGTAATTGGGATGAATAAATATTCAAAAAATAATTAAAACAAATTTGGGAACAATTTGGATTGAAATCCTCTTTCCAAGCCTTTAATCTCCTAAGACATTCTTTTTTGGACAATTGGGGTTTATAAGCCATTTTAAGATCAAAATTGATATATTATAAGTTGGATAAGGTATAATTGATAGAAATATCTAAAATTTATTTATTTTATTATGGAATCCATATATTCAAGATTCATTAGGCTTATTAAGCCTGCTAGTATACAGAGATAGAATTAAAGCATTTTGGCCTCCATAAATATAAGTAAAGGATAAAATTGCATTGATAGAGTTGTACATGTTATAAGAAATATATATAATGATATAAAAGATATAGTTTAAGTCCATTTCATTAAAATTTTAGTTCAACATTGAATATTTATAGCTTTCACAAGCCATTTGAATCTAAGTTCTAGTTTGAAGTAAAGAAGGTATTTGCAAATTGTTTTAAAACCTCATTTCAAGTTGTATATGATGTTACTAAGCTCATGAAACATCATGCATATTCATAATGATGATATATTATTGAAATAGATCATAATAAAATAAAAGGTCTATGGATAACGTTAACCTTTTCAATCAAGTATAAAGTAAATGGATAAGTTGATAAATTTGTGTTTACAAGTCAGATTTATATCAAGATTATAAAAGTGAAATATGGGTATGGGTATTTAATTACATGATATTGTGCGATTAATGTTGTATATTGCAATCATAAATATTATAATTTTGGTTTCATTGATGTTGTATACTTTCATAATAATTTTGGGGTCTTTAGACCCTCTACAATGCTCTGAGAGAAATTATTATTGCTATTGACCCATCTAAAAACCTTCAAAACCCTAATTTAGGGTTATCACCATAAAACAACTTTGAACTATCAAAAAAATCTTCATTCAAGGTTTATTAGGCCTTACAAGGCCTACTAGTAACAAAAGGTTAGTTTTGAGTAATTGATCCTTATAAGACAAATATGCATTGGTTCAGTTCATTCAAGCTATATGGAACTTCTCAAGTGATTTAAAATTTTAACTTGATGATTATCTCATGGAAACTCAAGAAGATCTTTATAGCCCTTGGAGCCTTCACTATACTTGTCAAGTCATGATCTCAATTGAATGAAATAAGATGATTTTAAACTAATTTAAACCTTGTTTCAAGTTGTATATGGTGTTACTACACCTTTAAAATCTCATGCATGATCAAATTGAAGTCAAAGTATGTGGTTCAAACAAAAGTCTAGAGAATGTTGACATTATTGAAGAGTAGCTATTGAAGAAGTAAGTCAATTTATTAAGCTTAAGTCACCTATTATAAGAGAATTGTAAGGGATATATACAAGTTATTATCTCCCACGCTTGCATGTACAAGTCTTATAATAAACCCTAAGATGATTCTCTCTAACTTGATGCAAGTGAGATACATAAATGATTTTTCTCTCGCAACCAAATATCTCTTAAAGGGTTAAAATTTGGTTAGTGTGGGGTGTACATTCTTAATCATTAGCTTAATAAATGAAACATCTTCATCAACACATTTTAATAAGTGTTTTAAGGCTAGGAAATCAATTTTATGGTCTTTGTCAGGCCTTGAGAGTGAAGGTTACAGTTGATCAAATGCAGCCTTGAAGAGAATCTGATTGTCCTCAAGTGTGCAAATTGAGAAAATTTATGTCATGAATTACAAGAGAACCATAATGGATAGAGATGAGTTATGAGCTCCCATAATTTCACATAAAATTCCTCTAAGAAACCCCATGAGTATTCTCTCTAACTAGATGCAAGAAAGATGTAACAATAAGTTTTCTATCACAACCAAATCTCCTTTAAAGGGCCAAAATTTGGTCAATGGGGGGTGTATATTCTGACTCATTATCATAAATTAAATAACTTCACTAACACATCTAAATGGAAATTTTAAGGCTAGGAATACCATTTTTGTTCTTTTTTGGCCCTAAGAGTGAAGGTTACAGTTGATCATACGCATCCCTAAAGAGAATATTAGTGTCCCTAAACGTGCAAATTGAGTGAAATTTAGTCATGCATTGTAGGATATCCATGAGGGATAGAGATGAGATTTCATCTCCCACACTTGTATGAAATATTCCTATAATAAATCCTAGGAGGATTCTCTCTAACTCAATATGAGAAATACATGGTAATGAGTTTTTTAATCAAAACCAAATATCTCTTAAAGGGCCACAAGTTGGTCAGTGGGGGACATATATTCTGAATCATTAGCCCAATCAAAAAATTTCCTCAATAGCATGTCTAGTGGGTGTTTTAAGGTTAGAACAACCATTTATTGGTCTTTGTCAGGCATTGGGAATAAAGTTTGTAGTTGATCAGATGCATTCCTGAAGATAATCTGAGCATCCCTAAGTGTGCAATCTAAGAAAACTTTTATTATGCATTATAGGAGAACCGTGAGGGATAGAGATAAGTCATCATATCCCACATTTTAATAGATTAGTCCTCTAATAATCTTAGGATAATTATCTTTAACTTGATGTGAATGAGACATAGAAATGCATTTTCTCTCACAACTAAATCTCTCTTAAAGGGTCAAAAGTTGGTTAGTGGGGGCATATATTCTAACTTTTTCATCTAAACAATGAATCATCTTCTCTAACACATCTATATGGGAATTTAAAAGCTATAAATACCATTTTTATATCTTTTTTAGGCCCTGAGAGTGAAGGTTATAATTGATCAAAAGCATCCCTCAAAAGAATCTCATCATCCTTGAGTGTGAAAACTAAGCAAACTTACATCACACATTGTAGGAGAACTATGAGGGATAAATATGAGATGTTAGCTCCCACACTTGAATATATTAGTCCTCTAAGAAACACCAAGAGGACTATCTCTAACCTTATGTGAGTGAGATGTGATAATGAGTTTTATCTTACAGTCAAATCTCTCTTTAAGGGTCAAAAGTTAGTCAGTAGGGGTGTATATTCTAACTCATATCCAAATCGGTGAACCATATTCACCAACATGTCTAGATGTAAATTTAAGGCTAGAATTACCATTGTTAAATCTCTATTTAACCTAAGGCTTGAAGGTTGTAGTTGATTAGATGTATCCCTAAAGAGAATCTTAGTGTCCTAGAGTGTTTAAACTAAGCAAACTTTAGGTGTGAATTTTAAGATAACTATGAAGGATAAATATGAACCTTCATATCCTAAACTCACATGGACAAGTCATCTAAGAAATCCTAGGAGGATTATTTATAACTCAACATGAGCAAGAAGTAGTAATGAGTTTTATCTCACAACTAAATCTTTCTTAAAGGGCCAAAAGTTGGTCAGTGGGGGGAATATGTTATAAATCATTAGATCAATAAATAAAATAAGTTATCTAACACATCCAAATAGGTTTTTTAAGGCTAGAATAATTGTTATTTATTTTTCATCAGGATCCAGGAGTGAAGGTTGTAGCTAATCAGACATACCCCTCAAGAGAATCTTAGCATCCTTAGGTGTGCAAACTAAGTAAAATTCCATCACACATTGTAGGATAACCATGTGGGATTTATATAATTTATTAAATCCCACACTTACATGGATAATTCCTCTAATAAACCCTAAGAGTATTTTTTCTAACTTGATTCGAGTGAGATGTGGCAATGAGTTTTCTCTCACAACAAAATCCCTCTTAAAGGGTCAAAAGTTGGTCATTAGGGGTGTATATTCTAACTCATTATCCAAATTGATGAAATATCTTTTTTGACACATCTAAGTGGGTGTTTTATGGCTATAATGGTCATTTTTTTGTCTCCATCAACCCTAGGATCAAAATTTATAGTCGATCAGATGCATCCCTCAAGAGAATCTCCTCATACTTAAGTTTGTAAACTGAGCCAAATTCAGTCATGAATTGAAGGATAACTATGAGGGATAGAGATGAGGCATTAGCTCCCATAATTCTATGGAGGATTTATTTAATAAATCCTAATAGGATTCTATTTAACTTGATGTGAGTGAGACATGACAATAATTTATCTCTCGTATCCAAATCTCTCTTAAAGGGCTAAAATTTGGTCAGTGGGGGCATATATTATGACTCATTATCCTAGTCGATGAACCATATTTTTCAGCACATCCATATAGGTTTTTAATGGATATAAAAACCATTTTTATATCTCCATCAAGCCTAGGGAGTGAAAGTTATGGTTGATTGGGTGTATCCCTTAAGATAATCTCAATGTCCTTAAGTGTGCAAACAAAGCAAACTTCCATTGTATGTTGTAGGAGAACTGTGAGGGATAAATATGAGCCATAATCTCCAAAAATTTCATAAATAAGTCCTATAAGAAATCCCATGAGGGTTCACTCTAAATTGATATGATTAAGATGTGATAATGAGTTTTCTCTTACAACCAATTTTATTTTAAAGGGCCAAAACTTAGCTAGTGGGGCGCATATATTTTGACTTATTATCCCATTAGAAAAATTATCTTTATTAATACATCTAGATGGTAATTATAAGTCTAGAAAAACTATTTTTTTTTCTATTAGTCCCTAAGAGTGAAGGTTGTCATTGATCAAACACATCAATCGAGATAATCTCAACATCCCTGAGTGTGAAACTAAGCCAACTTCTATCATGTATTGTAGAAGGACCATGAAGGTTATAGATGAGATATAAAATTACACACTTATATGGATGAGTCATCTAATAAAAACTAAGATTATTATCTCTAACTCAACATGAGTGAGATGTGATAATGAGTTTTTTCCCATAATTAAATCTCTCTCAAAGGGTCAAAAGTTAGTTATTGGGGGTATATTCTAACTCATTAGTCAAATAAATGAATAAACTTCACGAATACATCCATATGGGTGTTTTAAGGCTATAGTGACCATTTTCAATGTCTTTAAAGGCCTTGGAGTGAAAGTTATAGTTGATTAGATGCATCCCTTAAGAGAATCTCAATGTCCTTGAGTGTGTAACTAAGCCAACTTCCATCATGTATTATAGGAGAACCATAAGGGATAAAGATGAGCCATCAGAACCCACACTTGTATGGATGAGTCCTATAATTAACCCTAGGAAGCATTCTCTCTAATGACAATGTGAACAAGAGGTGGACTAATGAGTTGTTTCTCAGTAGCTAATTCTCTCTTAAAGGGCCAAAAGTTGGTCAGTGGGGAACATATATTTTAAATCACTAGCCAAATTGATAAACCTTCTTCATTGCCAACATTTCTATATGGGAATTTTAAGAATGCTAGAAACCATTGTAATTGGTCCAATCTTGGTCAGGTCCTTAGAGTGAAAGTTAGCAGTTGATCAGATGCATCCCTTAAGAGAATATTGATGTTCATAGTGTGAAAACTAAACCAACTTATGTTTCACATTATAAGATAATCATGAGGGAAATAGATGAGCCATCAATTCTCACACTTATAAAGATGGGTCCTCTAAGCAACCCCAGGAGGATTCTCTCTAACTTGATGTGAGTGAGATGTGATAATGAGTTTTCTCTCATAACCAAACCATCTTGACCAACATGTCTAGATGGGAATTTTAAGGCTAAAACAACCATTTTTCAATCTTTGTTGGGCCCTGAGAGTGAAGGTTGTAGTTGATCAGATGCATCCCTCAAGAGAATCTCAATGTCTGAGAGTGTGTAAACAATGCCAAATTCCATCACACACAAGAGAAATATGAGGGATAGAAACAAGTCATAAACTCTCACACTTTCATAAATGAGTAATATTAATAACCCAAAGAGGTGACTCTAATTTTGTGTGAGTGAAATGCGATAATGAGTTTTCTCTCATAGCCAAAACTCTCTTAATGGGCCAAATATTGGTCAGTGGGGGCATATATTCTAACTCATTATCCTAATCAACTAACTATATTTGCTTACACATCCAAATGCTAATTTTAATTCTTTAATAAACATTGTTTAGTCTCTATCAAGCCTTGGGAGTGAAAGTTATATTTGATCAGACACATCCCTTAAGAGAATCTTAGTGTCCCTGAGTGTGAAAATTAAGCCAACTTCTGTAACACATTTTAGGAGAAATGTGAGCATTAAATATGAGTCAACATCTCCCAAACTTGTAAATACAAGTCCTATGATAAATCTTAGGATGATTATCTCTAACTCGATGGGAGCAAGATGAGGCCATGAGTTTTATCTCACATCTAAATCTCTCTTAAAGGGATAAAAGTTGGTCAGTGGGGGGCGTATATTTCAAATCATTATCCAAATCGATCAAACATATTTTTTTACATATATACATGGGTATTTTAAGGCTATAATATACATTTTATAGTCTTT
The DNA here is from genome assembly GCA_037957365.1 of Torreya grandis. NCBI lineage: Eukaryota > Viridiplantae > Streptophyta > Pinopsida > Cupressales > Taxaceae > Torreya > Torreya grandis. The sequence goes on along the minus strand of JARHVA010005607.1, from coordinate 336,794 downwards.
GTTAGACCCTAAGAGTGAAGGTTATAGTTGATCGAATGCATCCCTTAAGATAATGTCAGTATCCCTGAGTGTGAAACTTAAGACAACTTTTGTCATGTATTTCAAAAGAAATATATGGAATAAATATAAGCTATCATATCCCATACTTTAATGGATTATTTTTCTATGTAACCCTAAGAGTATTCTCTCTAATTTTATGTGTGCAAGACATAGAAATGATTTTTCTCTCACAGCCAAATCTCTCTTAATAAGACAAAAGTTGGATAGTGGGGATGTATATTCTGACTAGTTAGCCCAATAAAGGAACTATATTTTCAAACATGTCTAAATGGGAACTTTAAATTTAATACAACCATTATTTATTCTCTATTAGGACCCATGAGTGAATGTTGTAGTTGATCAGATGCATCCCTTAAGAGAATCTTAGTGTCCTTGAGTGTGTAAACTAAGCCAACTTCTATTATGTGTTGCAGGAGAACTATGAGAGATAGAGACAAGCCATTATCTCTCACACTTGTATTAATTAGTCATATAATCATTCTTATAAGTAATTTATCTAACTCAATGTGAGAAAGACAATGGAACAAGTTTTCTGTCACAACCAAATCTCTCTTAAAATGCCAAAAATGGTTAGTAGGGGGTGTACATTTTGAATCATTAGCCCAATTGATAAACCATCTTAGTTGAAATGTTTATATTAGAATTTTAAGGTTATAACTACCATTTTTTGGTATCCATCAAGCCCTAATAATAAAATTTATAGTTGATCAAGCACATCCCTTGAGATAATCTCAACATCCATGAGTGTCTAAACTGATCCAATGTCTATTACACATTACAAGAGAACTATAAAGGATAGAGACAAGCCATAATATACTAAATTTGTATGGATGAGTCTTATAATTAACCCTAATATGGTTATATCTAACTTGATGTGAGGGAGATATGATAATGAGTTTTCTCTCGTAGCTAAATCTCTTTTAAATGACCAAAAATTGCTTAATGGGGGCATATATTTTGACTCATTAGCTAAATCAATAAATCATCTTTACTAGCATGTCTAAATGGGAAATTTAGGGATATAATGGATGTTTCCTAGTCTCTATCAAGACCCATGAGTAAATGTTGTAGTTGATCAAATGCATCCCTTAAGAGAATCTCAATGTCTTTGAATGTGTAAAATAATCAAACTTCAATCACATATTGTAAGAAAACTATGAGGGATAGATATGAGTCATTAGCATCCAAATTTTCATGGATGAGTCATCTAAGTAATCCTAGGAGTATTATATATAACTTGATGTGAGCAAGATGTGGTAATGAGTTTTATCTAATAGCTAAATCTCTTTTAATGGAACAAAAGTTGTTAAGTGGGGGCGCATATTCTAACTCGTTAGCCCAATTGATGAATAATATTCATCGACACATCTAGATGGTAATTTTAAGGCTATAACAACCATTTTTTGATCTCTATTGATCCCCAGGAGTGAAATTTATATTTGATTGAATATATCCCTTAAGAAAATCTTCTTGTCTTTGAGTGTGCAAACTGAGCCAACTTTCATCGCACATTGTAGGAGAAGAATGAGGGATAGAGATGATCCATAAAATACCACACTTGTATTGATGAGTATTTAAATAAAAACCAAGAGGATTTTCTCTAATTTGATGTGAGCAATATATGGCAATGAGTTTTCTCTCACACCTAATTTTCTAAAAATTAACCAAAAGTTAATCAATGGGGGGAATATCTTCGGGTTTGTTAGCCCAATTAACGAACTATATATGTAGGCACATTTAGATGGGTTTTTAAAAGGTATTTAATATCTAATCCAATTGTTAGCAACTGAAGAGAGGTCTTGTGGGATAATAAATAATTGACTGTGTTTATGTTTTATATAGGTGTCTAATGAGAGACCTAAAAAAGATAATAATTGATTGTTTAGCCTTGTTCTTTGGATTCTAACATTGTATGAAGGTTTATTAAGGTATTATCATCACTATACTACACATAAAAAAGGTATTTCAATCTATTTTTTGATTTCATAGGGTCAGATCAAGTATGAAGGATAAATTAGGCTTATAAGATAAGGCTCTGAAAATCAGGTCTTCAGACCATAATTAAGGCCTAGATAAGATTATTTCCTTGTTTTTTTGAAAAGACAAATAGAGATAAGGTGAAAACCTATTTTATTGAGGTATATAACATTAATATGAATTATTTTTGGCTTATGTTCATCTTAAGAGTATAATATTCTCTACTCATAGACCCAACCACATGAAGGTGGAAATTCATCTCATGCCACTAATCTACAGTAAAATTGTTAGTAAAAAATTTAAATAGAAATAAACACATAATGATAAAATAATTGAAAATTAAAATACATTGAATCAAATAAGTTAACTATATTAATTTTAAATGCAAGTTAAAATTACCAATTCAATATAATGTACCTTTAGGATTACCTCTATTTATAAGTGTTTCAAGAATTGCTTCATGGTCAAATTCATGCACTTTCCACAAAATTTTATTGTGATCCTTTCCATGATATTTGATCATTTGAATATTTTTAGCAATAACCAGATTTGAATAATGAAGCACCACCCTGTGTGTTTCAAATTCATTAAATAATAAATATTTTATTTTTTAATGATAGTACATACGAAGCCAAGTTATTGTAAACACTACAGATCCAGTAGGACAAATTAGCTATTTTTCCATCCATGACAATTATGGTTAATTTTTTTTAGCCTCTAAATAATGACACAAGTAGTAGTTTGTTCCCTCATCATTATCCTCAAGTGAAATAACTACAAAAACATGACATGCATAAAAAGTATAATTAAATTGTAAGCACATATAGAAAAAATAAAGATATCACTAATCAAACAAAGGTTGTACATTTAAATTAAGAATAAATTTTACTTGGTGTAATCAAAGTCAACTGATGATGCCATTTCATGATCCATAAATTATTGGAATGAATGTTTACTCTCTATAGGTGATATGGGTCTACAATACCATTCATCAACTCATTCTTTTGAATCACGTTCATTCCAATTATATTACATTTATGTAGACTAAAAAAATGCTATATCCCTAGTATAAATAGTCCATGAACTTGAATTTTAGCTCTGAATGGAGTGTAAAATACTTGATATAGATAATGTACTACAATATTCATAAATTTCTTTTTTTTATTCCTCCTTTAACCAAAAGAATCTTCACACATGAAAATATTTATCTGATCCATGATAAATGTTTGCATTACACCAAATCATAATAATTGTAATATCAATCAAATTAGCACCATCCTTGTGATTTCCATGCTTTATTTACACATGTACCTACACCATCATGTTCCCTTTTTCCATGCCTAACCTCAAAGAAGCTCCAAAAATGTTGACCACTATTATTCTCATGTATTCTTCTTAACTAATAAAACATTCAGTAATTATTAAACTAATTTGCATAATTATTTGACCAAATGTAGTGTGTATCTAACATGATTTATCTTACATTCATATTTATATAGAATATCTCAAAATAACCTTAGACAAACTCCAGAGAATATAATCTATCATGGCTCATATAAAAGTGGTACTCCCTCAAAATATTTCTACTGTCTTATATGCTATTAGATGCATGTTTAAATGTAATATGAACAAAAATTCCAACTTTAATTGAAATAGAGTATTGGGATTAAACCTCATTCTATGGTTTTAGTGTGTATTTCTCAAAAAATTCCACAACTGAAATAATGGTGCTAACTAGGAAGTTGTCCTTGCATAACTTGAATTAATTATCTAACTATTTTGATTTGTGTGTGTGTGTGTGTGTGTGTGTGTGTGTGTGTGTGTGTGTGTGTGTGTGTGTGTGTGTGTGTGTGTTGCATATTGGTTAATAATATTCTTTTTGAATTCAAACATGAAATCAAATATAGAAATTTTGGTCATAACCAACTCAAATTTTGATGACTATTTTTTGTGTTTTAACACATACTTTACAGATTATTATTTCTTATAATTAGCTAGTTTATTTCCAAATTCATGTGAAATTTCTTTGTGTATATAGCTCGTCAAACTTGACAAACCACCACAACTATTAAAATTTCCATCTAAGCATTGTTTAACAAAAAAATTATCCATCTAAACATTATTTGATGAAAAAATTGTCCTTTAGCTCTATGACAAAAAAGACTTTGGATTAATTTTCTTGGTGTCTTAAGTGGGTTAGACACTATACATTCTTGCATAATCTCATCAGTATGTAAAGTACAATGTATATGATGAAAAATATCAAAATGCATAAAAAATTCACCATGTACCCTAAAACATGTGGTGCATGTTTGATTGATTTTAACATAGAAAGGCTTGTACATCTCAAATGACCTTTGACTACCTATCAATTGGCCATTTAATGTTTCAATAATTTTTTTATTAAATTCTATTGGGTTCATGTCTAAAAAATATTTTGTATGTGACTTATGGTTTTTTGAACATTTTCTTATTTTAACAACATATTTAAAATTAGATGAGACCTTTATGTTGTCATGATAAAAAAATCAATAAAATGTCTTGTTCCTTCAACTAATACCTTATTTTTTTGTGGAATTCTACCACTAAATATCCAACAATCAATGAGTGAAGGATCATCAAGACTTCTTCATCCTTTTATAGCATTTATTAGAATTTTCTATTCATGTTCAAGGATTTACTTGTTTCACTAAGAATTCAAGCTTTATAATTTGATTTGATCACTATAGATTCTATTATTACTCCTCTTGCCACATTACTATATTTTTTTTCACTTTTACTGACTATTGTTTTAAATATATTAAATAGATTCTTTACTATTGTAGTATTTATTCCATCCATGTTAGACATTCTTAACCATAAATTATGCATCATAGGGCATATTTGTTGCATTTCCATTAATTGAACAAATAGTTGACATCATTTTGTATAATGTTAATTCTCAAATGCATAGTCTTATACATGTTGAGCATGGCATTGAACTGATCTTTTTGAGACTTTATTTTCCATAGGTTCTATTATTTTCTCATCTATTTCAACCAAATACATTGGTTTTCAACTTGTTATTCTTGGAGGTGTGGGTGTAAGAACTACATTTTGTATTAAATTTTGTGGTGTTACCACTTCAACCATAGTAGCGATAGTAGAGGGTTGACTATTTACATTAGATCATAAAGGTGAATTGAATTCATCTTCATTATGAGATATATGAATAGGGTCATTATTTCATGTTGATTATCATATGTTTCATAACTCAATACAAATTCATTAGTTACATGTTCTACATTTTGAATTTGATCGTTCAACAATGATTAATTATGTTCTTTTATCTCATTTGAAGACATATCTAAATTAAATTCTATAGATTTGGGCATGTTAATTTCATTTGAAATATTATCTAGTGTGGAGGAAGTATCTTCACCTTGCTCACAAGCTCTCATGGATGCTCTCCTATCTACTTGTCTTTTTATTTCTTTTTCTCTCTTCACTTCAATTTCCTCATTTTTTATCTCTTTAATTGATCTTTTGTGATTATGACTTGACCCCATTATTTATATTTATGAAAATAAGTCCACATCTAATTGATGAATTTATAGTAATATAGAGATAAAATAAATGAAGAATTTGTAGAGTTCTAGCATAAAAAAATTAGTTTAAAGTTTGTAAAATTTAATATGAAAGAGTGAAAATTATTGGCAAATAAGAGAAATTCATGAATAATAAAGGGTATAGTCCTTTTAAAAGCACACACACACTATTTTAATGCACAAATTAAAATGAGCAAAAACATTTATTGAGTTTTTTATCTTTAAAAGGGCATACACCCTTTGCAACTTTTCAATCTTTCTTCTTGCAATTTTCCTTCCAAATTTGCTTTGGGTATAGGCTTGGAAGGTCTGAACCTAGATAGAAACCAGTGATAGAGTAGCCCACTTAATTTTAAAAAAATTTAAGAGTCTTTTTTGTCTTTATCACACATCTGATTAGGCATATTTATTATTTAAAAAAAATTATATGGGTTTATAGAAGGGAAAGCATAGTTTTTGAATATATATATATATATATATATATATATATATATATATATATATATATATATATATATATATATATATATATATATATATATATATATATATATATATTCACACACACACACACACACACACACACACACACACACACACGTGTGTGTGTGTGTGTGTGTGTGTGTAAACTATTTTTTTTTAATTATTACTCAATTTATACATAAAATATTTCATTATGGATTATATACATATCATTACAAATAATTTTATAAATTTTTGACAACTAATCAAAATTTTATAAAACTTATACTTGATCAATTTATGCATTGTTGGCTATGATTTGAAAAAAATTGATTTTTATGAAGTTAATGTCAAAAAGTTGTGTTCGTACACTTGTAGTTATAGTTTTCCTATTGTCTTGACTTGTAATATTATTTAAAAAAATATATTGATTAAGACATTAATAAAAAATATCTTGATTGATATTCAAAATTTCATCTATGCATATATAAAATTTTATACATCAATTCATTCATTTACTCAAAATAATTGTGTCCATACACATGTAGTCTCTTTATCTTTTCACAAAAAGTTAAGTCATTGTCGTAAATGCATCTGTTTCACACTTTTATCATCTAGACATTGAAAAATATTATATATCTAAAAACTACATTCAAAATGACATAATTCATATGATAAAATCAACATAAAATTATATGTGTGTGTGTGTGTAGGATGTAGATGAATAAATGATGGTCAAGAACATAGAGAATTGACATAGTACATAATAATGTAAAGTGAAAAAACATATAAGAGATAAAAAAACCCATGAAAATGATATTCAATTAATTGAGAAACTCAATACCCCAATACAAATCTTTCCCTTCTCACTTCTTCACATAATCCTTCACATAACCTTTGTAAATATTTATCACATGCAAATATTAAATTCACCGAGTGTGTTCATAGTGAAAAATATAATAGGAGTAAAACCTTATCTATAATAAATATTATGGGAGGTGATCATTGTAACTAACGGGTTCATCTTTCTTAAGAATCATTTAATTTTATTGGTTAATAATAAAACAATAATATTTTATTATTTATTTACATGAGGTTTTAACCTCGTGTTTAATAAATAATAAATTATTAGTATTTAATAATAAACCAAAGTATGTTAAGGGTTTAAATTAACCTACTTAAATATTAAATGTTTTAACACTCTCATTTAATATTAAGTGGGAATAAATGTCATAGACACCTTAATACAGGAATTATATTATGTACACAATTGAAGTATTTAAAAAAATTTATCATGATAGACATCACATTTTGAAATAAAAGGAATTATAATCTATAAACTACTATAAATTAATTCGAGGCTAGCATGATCATGAGACTACATCTCACAATTTATTATGAATAATTATCTAAGTATATTTGAAAACTTTTATAATATAAGGACCTCTATTTAAAATTATGCATTTATGTATTAGGGTACAAAAGTAAAACTTCCACACGAAGTTTATTAAAATCATATAACTTCCATGAAAAGTTTACAATGATTTAAAATGAGAATAAGTATAGAGAAAAAGAAGTAACACTAGTCCATTATAAAGTGGCATTGTCATGTACACTCCCCCTCAATAATAATTCTAAGGGACCTAGCATTGCATGAAACTAACAAAACTTGGTAGCACCAAGTGGTTTTGTGAATATATTTCCACTTGTTAATTTGTAGGATTGAAATATAGATCAATCCACTATTGAGAAATTTATCTCAGATGAAATTCATATGAACTTCAATATGTTTAGCTCTTTGGTGATGCACTAGATTTTTCGTCACAGCTATACAACATTGATTATCAAAATGAAAGATGACACTATGAAAAATATATAAATTATTTTTTTAAAACAACCTTCATAGCCACATGTCTTCTTTAGAATCTTACATAACACTTATGTACTATGATTTAGTAGAAGAGATAGAAATAGTAGGTTACTTCTTACTGCTCCAAGTGATAACACCTACACCAAACTTAAACACATATCCATAGGTATATTTTTAATCTATAGTATCACCAACATGATTAGCATCATAATAATCATATAAATTAGTATTATCAATGGAAGAATAAAATAAATCAAAATTAATTATTCCTTTTATATAATGAAGAATTCATTCAGCTAATTTTTAATGATCTAAATAGGGATCTTGGTTAAATCTAGAAGCAACACCAATAACATATGAAATATCTAACCTAATAATGGTTAGATAAATTAAACTACCAAAAAACTTTCTATATAAAGGAGGGTTAGATTTTTCACATGTATGTTTTGGATCAAGTTTAACACCAACTTTAATAAGAATAGAATATTTACAATCAAGCATGTTAAAATTAACAAGAAAATTATAATCATACTGAGATTGTGATACAATAATAGAATGTTTATCTTTAAATATATTCATTCTTAAAAAATAATGTAGAATGCTTAAATTAGTCATTTCAAATATTTGACTTAGTTTAACCTTATATTTATAAATTAAACTAGGTAGATCACCAGTAAAAAATAAGTCATCAACATATAATATAATTAAAATCAAATGACTATTTTCAATTTTAACAATAAGATCAATATTTGAATAGTAGTTAGAAAAACCTAATTCTTTAAAAAAATAAGTAATTTTAGAATACCAAGCTTGAAGAGATTGTTTTAAACCATACAAAGATTTTTTTAACTTGCATACATAATATTCTCTATTAACGTTAGTGAAACTTATAGGTTGAGTCATGTATATTTCTTCTTCTAAATCAACATTTAGAAATACATTCTTGACATCAATTTGATGGATAACCCAACTATTTTGAGCTATAAGAGAAATAATAAATCTAACAGTACTAAATTTTGTTAAAAGAGTAAAGGTTTAAAAAGAGTCAATCTTAAGTTTCTGATTAAATATACGAGCAACTAATCTAGCTTTAAACTTATCAATTTTATCGATTGAATTATATTCAATTTTTTAAAACCACTTATAACCTAGAATATACTTTTTATGTAGAGGAGGGACAATATCCAAAGTCTAATTTTTAATTAAAGTATTATATTCAGCTTGTATAGAAATATTTCATTTATCATCTTGAGTGGCTTCCTCAAATAATTTAGGTTCACATTCATACATAGTCATTAATGTATGCTAAGAATGTTGACTTCTAGTTAATTTATTAAGGTTATCAATATTAGAAGATTGAATTAGGGATTCTACCCATTTATGTTTTTTATATTAAACATAAAACTCAAGATGTTTCTCAGACTCTAAGTTATCTAAAATTGGATCAACTTCCTCAAGGGCATCTATGTAATCATAAGGAGAAACATGAGATTTGGGTTCATCAACATAAGAACACTAAGTAAGCTCTATAGAGGGCTCACACAAAGATATTTTAAGAATAAGAACATTCTTATTCTTAATGATCTAACATTTAGAAGGATTATACACTCTTAAACATTTTGTTTTACCTCTATATCCTAAAAAAATATAAGAATAAAAAGTGGGATCAAGATCATTTTTTTTAACTTTAGGAATAAAGATAGAAGTAGGACTACATAAGATCTTGAGATGAACCACACTAGGTTTCTTTTTATTCCACATTTCTAAAGGGATAGAAAGATGCAAGGATTTGTTAGAGACTTTATTTAGAATATGCATAGTATTATTTATGATTTTGACCCATAAAATTTTAAGAACATTTGCAGATTGTAATATTATTCTAGATATTTATATGATGGTGCAATTTTTCCTTTCAAAAATACCATATTATTGAGGGGAATACGTAGTTAGCTCCCTTTGAATACTAAAACTAATGAAAAAATAATAAAACTCTTTACTAACATAATTACCAGCATTATAAATTCTTAATCTCTTAATAAAAAAATTAGATGTATTTTCAACACTAGTTTTGAATTTTTTGAATTTATGCACCACATCATATATTTTTTTAATGAAAAAAGATTAGATCATTTTAGTGTAATCATAAATAAAATTAATATAATATAAATAAACATTAAGAGATACAACTTTAAGAGGTTTTACTATATCACTATGAATCAATTCTAAAAGATGTGAGGAATTCACATCATGATTCTTGTGAAAGGGGTTAGTATTTTGTTTGCCACATAATCATCTCTCACAAGTTTCATGATAAGAGGGGATAAAAAGAAGTCCAACAAGAAAATTATTTGTAGACATATCATATAAAATTATAAAATTAACATGTCATAATCTTTCATACCATAATTGAGATTCATTATTATTATGTGACAAAAAATATGCAGGAGAGAAGATATATAAACCATTTTTTTAACACCTTCAACAATCAAAGAACCAAATTGATTTCTAATGGACCAACTATATTTAAGTAATGTTTTAATTAAATTATAATTTTTAAGTTAATAAAAAGATAGCAATTTTTTTAATGCTTAGATACATAGAAAATATCATTTATATTAACATTTGAAAACAATTTTTTCTTTTTTTTAGTTACTTTTAAAAAAGAATTATCTCTTAGGTAAATTATTTTAGAGATATCTCTATAATCATAAAAAAAATTAGATAATAAAGTCATATGGTGTAATACACTGCTATCTAAAACTTATTTATTTATCATTTAAATCAAATAAATCAACATACAAACCAATAACATTTGAATCTTGATTGTTATTATGATTAGGGTTTTGATTCTTCTACTTGTTTTGATTATATTTCTTCTCTTTGTCATTTTAATAAGTTGTATTATTATTTATATCCTTATTTTTATAAAAATATTCCCTCTTATGATCAAATTTAACACATAAATTGTAATTTTCATTAAATTTAGGTTTATGATTCTTATTACCATATTTTTCATTTCTATATTTGCTTTTAATAGAATTAAAGTTAGATTTCTAGTTTTTAGTGTTATTAGAAACATTGTATAATGTGAGAATTTATTGAGTGGCATTTTCTTTAGAATTAAAATTGGTCATAACTTGCTCTTCTTGAATCAAAAGAGTGAACAAGATGGTAAGGTTAGGGATGTATTGCTCAGTTTGATACTTATGATTAATATTTGAAATAATTTTTTTAATTTTTTCATGAATATTTAACTGAATAATAAAATAAAGTAATTGATCTTGAATCAAATTACCATTAAAACCATCTAACTGATCTTTAATATTTTTAATTTTAGTAAGAAAATTCACAACTTTCTCATCACCTTTTATAGGTGTAGTTAGCAATTTAAAGATTAAATTAATAATATTTGAAAGATAAGTGCCCTCATACATGGGTTTAAAGAGTTTCCAATCATCGTATGAGACTCCTAACTACTAATGTAGAGAAGGAATTCATCCTTAATACTCCATAAGATAATGGACATAGCTTCTATGATTTTTGTTAAAATGCATTGGTAAGTTTAAGGGTCACATGATGTCTAGAAAGTGAATTGTTTAGTCCCAAAAACAATATTTCATAACTTTTGGGCCATAAATCAAGCTTTAATATATATATATATATATATATATATATATATATATATATATATATATATATATATATATATATATATATATATATATATATATATATATATATATATATATATATATAAAGCATTTAAGATTTATCTAAAGGAAAATAAGGTGAAGTCATAGCTTCCTTTTAAATAAGATAGTAAACAAATGCTTAAAAACAATATTTCATAACTTTTGGGCCATAAATCAAGCTTTAATATATATATATATATATATATATATATATATATATATATTAAGCATTTAAGATTTATCTAAAGGAAAATAAGGTGAAGTCATAGCTTCCTTTTAAATAAGATAGTAAACAAATGCTTAAAATAAAAATTTTTAGTGGAAAATTTAACTTTATTTTATATTAAAATAAATTTTAAGGTGCAATCACATAATAATTATTTAATGTAATGCTATACAAAACAAAAAATTGTGAAATATTATGATAAAATAGGGTGTCACAAGTATCACAAAAATATTTTAATGTAAGAATAATTTTTAAAAATAACCTTTTTAATGATTTTTTATATTATGATTTTAAAATAAACTAAATCAAAAGTTTAACTATACTTGATTACACAATTTAGATTTCAAATAATGTAAAAAATGATTTAGAATTGCCTAAAACTAGGTGTCGAAAGAGTCGCACTCAAAATGATTACGTAGACACTATTATTAAAAAATTATAAAATTAATAGTAAGATATATAAAAATACAAAATGGACCATATAGATGTGTCCCAAAAGTGTCAAAACCAAAATATTAACTAATTACATGACTATGTTTATCAAAATATTCACTAGGTCAAAAGTTGAAACAAGTTTGATAGGTTAACTAGGGTTTTAAATGCATGAAAAATTATCACGTAAAATAAAAAATGGAATTAAATTTAAATTAGATTGTAATTAATTTTACCAATAAAATCAAGAAAATCAAAAAATAAAGTTTTTAATGGGTTTTAAACTTGAGATGTTTTTAATTGTAAGTTTTAGCAAAATTAAGATCATTAACTCATCTATGAGTTTAATTAAATATTTACATGCACTAATCGATATTTATTTATTTATTTTATTTTTAATAATAAATAAATAAATAACAATTACTTTCCTTTTAAATTTTAGAGTAAAAGACAAAGAAAGTGGGGGCCACATGTCTATGTAGATAATTTGAAGTTTAAATACAAAATTATTTAATAAATAATTTCTAAAAATATATAACATAAGCTAAATACCTGTAGCTTCACAATAACACCTTTCTAAAATTTCAAGAGTTTAGATCTCCTTGTACATGTCTCATATTTGCTTTAAAATTTAGCAACCCTCCTATTTTTGTTTGATAAATACAATTGGATTCTCAAAATAGAAATTTTTAATGAATAATCCAATAATTTGAATTGTACGAGCTGAAGTATGGTGTCCCTATAGATGCTTAGGAGAGCCCAAAAAATTATAGAGGCAATAAAAAAACTTGAAATTTGTTCCAAACTTCTAGAATTTTTGTAATGATGAAGGTATTTTGAATTTTAAATTTTGACTCAAAATTCAATTTTTGAGTTTTTTTGGGCTAGTTATGGCACCAATGTGAAAATGGTGCCAAAGGGAGGTTTGAGGTTTATTTCTAGTTGCTTTGGATGATTGATGGAGGTCTTCAAAGACCCAATGCTAAGATTCAGGACTTCATAGAGCAAAGAATGATCCAAAAAAAATATAGTATACCTTCAAAGCTATAAAAATATCATATGAAGCTAAGATAAATAAAAATATATTTGACAAAGCTTTGAATATTCAAACAAAAAACTCATTCCAATCACCCAATCATCTCATGGCTCTAATTCCATGATTAAATCAATATAATATAAAATAAATATCTAATATCTATATTGGATCTAAATGAATAAATGATAGCAAAGAGAACAAAGAATTGACACAATATACAAGAACTTAAAGTGGGAAAACCTTCAAGAGGTAAAAAACCCACAAGGATGATATTCAATTAATTGAAAAAATTTGCATCCCAATACAAATATTTTCCTTCTCACTTATTCACATAAGTCTTAATAGAATCTTTGTAAATATTTACCACACACCAATATTAAATTCACCGTGTGTTCACAGTGAAAAATACAATAGGAGTAAAACCTTATTTATAATAAATGTGATGGGAGGTGACCATTGTAACTAATAGGTTCATCCTTCCTGAGAATCATTTAATTTTATTGGTTAGTAATAGATTAAATATTTTATTATTTATTTACATGAGGTTTTCACCTTGTGTTTAATAGATAATAAATTATTATTATTATTTAATAATAAATCCAAGTATGCTAAGGGTCTAATTTATCCCATGTAGACATTAAATATTCTAATATCATATTCTTACGTCATTATAAAATTATTTTTCTAAGTGTATCTAACATTATCTCCAACTTCAACTACTGATATTTTCAAAAAAAAATGTCACATTATATGTAATGTCCCCTTCTGGCTAGACATTGTACTTTCAACATGATTATCCTATCAGTGGCCCTCATAGGCTAATACGGCATGGTTAGAGGGTCTTCTCCGTATTTACCCAAATGGCAATTGGTTTCTTTGGGAAGTTTTGACATATTCTAGAGGGTTTCTAATGGTTTATTAGAATATTTCTATTTTTAGAAACCTCATGTTACAAGATGATGTTATATTTTTACTTTATGTTATAATTCATTATTTTATATTAAAGTGCAAATATAATATATTAAAAGGGAAAAATAATAATAAAATATTATGATGTTTCTAGAAGCTTCCCAAATTAACGAAATAAAAAATTATAAAGGAAGGTGTGGGCTACCATAATAAATCATCCCAATTTAATGTTGTCTTTATTGTGGTATGCTTGTGGAGCCTAGAGTTATGGAGAGATGGAAATGACATTCTAGGTAGATGGAAAAACTCATCTCCTCAAGGTTATTCAAGATTCCAGTTTTAAGATGATTTCTTTTAGGAGGATGGAGAGACTTATGAGGCATGGCATGGTTGAGTGGGCAGTTGAGTGTGTTTTGATGCTTACACAAGGTGAGCAATAGAAGCCAATTTACCATCTAGACATTCAAGAGTTAAGAATTAAGCACACTCAGGTATTCAATGATATTCCACTAGGAAGACTAATAAATAAAGAGGTTGAGAATATCATTGAGTTGGAGGAGGTGCTAATCCCATGATGGTCACCTCGTATAGGCACCCCAAGAGGCTGAAGGATGAAATAGATAAAACTATTAAGGGGTTGCTAGCCATGGGACACATTAGACTAAGTAAGTCACCTTTTGCATCATCAGTAGTCTTGGTCAAGAAAAAGGATGGTACATTCTGGATGTGTGTTGATTATAGGCTCCTAAATAAAAGAATAATCAAGAATCATTAGCCCATCCCTAGAATTGATGAGTTGATAGATGAGTTACATGGTGCATGCTACTTCTCAAAAATTGACTTGAGGTTAGGGTATCATTAGATTCATGCCAGGGAGCAGGACATAGAGAAGACAACTTTCAGGTGTCGTTGTAGACATTTTGAGTTTGTGGTTATGCCATTTAGGCTAATCAATGCTCTAGTGACATTTTAGTCTATGATGAATAGGGTCTTCCATTCATAGTTAAGTAGGTATGTGTTGGTATTCTTTGATGATATGTTTCTATATAGCATAACATGGGAGCATCACATTGCACATCTTGATGTGGTTTTGGGTATTCTTAGAGGTGAATCCTTATATGTCAAGGAATCCAAGTGTGACTTGGGAATGACAAAATTATTGTTTCTTGGGCACATAATTAGTGTTGAGTGGGTACGTATGGACCTAGAGAATATCAAGGTGATTGTTGAATGGCCTACTCTAGAGAACCTTACTCAGCTTACAGGATTTTTGGGATTGTGTGGTTTCTACCATAGGTTTGTTAATGGATATTCATAGCATATGGAACCACTCACTAATTAGATAAATAAAGGGGAATGTTTTTGGACTCATAATGCATAGGAGTATTTTTAGATGTTCAAACTAATTATGACTTCTTGCCCAGTTCTTGCATTGTCAAATTTATCCAAATCCTTTGAGTTACAATTTGATGCATTAGGTGAGGGGATAGGTGTAGTCCTTATGTAGGACAAGCATCTGATTACTTTTCAGAGTTGGAAGCTTCATGGTCTAGAGAGAGGGTAAAACATATATGACAAGGATATGTTGGTCATCATGCATACATTGGCCAAATTTAGGTATTATTTGGTAGGCAACAAGTTTATGGTGAAAATAGACCATAAAAATTTGAGGCATTTCCTTGGATAGAGAGATCTTAATGATCGATAGTATAAATGGGTCAACAAGCTTCAATCATATGATTTTGACATCTCCTTTGTCAAGGGGACATAAAATGTGGTTGTTGATGTTTTATCTCAATGTCCACACTTGAGTTCTATGATTGGGATAACAGATGATTGGTGACACTTGATAGTGGTAGAGTATGCCAAGGATAGTTGGGCTATAGGTATTGTTGAGGGGTCAGTACCAGATGCCAAATATATAGTTTTAAATTATTTAATCATTTAAAAAGGAATGATTTATTTGACCCCAAGATCAGAGATGAAGAACATTATTTTGAGGACCATTCATGATACACCCATGGTAGGTCTTCTCGGGTATTTTAAGACTTACAAGTAGATTTGGGAGAGGTTCACTTAGAAGGGCCTCAAATTAGATGTTCTATGATATGTTAGAGAGTGTCTTGTTTGTTAGTAAAATAAATAGGAACACACATATCTAGCAAGTTTAATTCAACCAATTTTGATCCCTGATAAAAAGTGGGAATGCTTATCTATGGATTTCATTACTAGATTACCCAGATCCTAGGGATAGGATTGCATATATGTGGTTGTGGATCATTTGACTAAATATACTCACTTCTTTCTAATCTTAACTACTTACTCAGCTGCGTAGGTGGTAGAATTGTTATTTTATGAGGTATTTAGGTTGCATGGGTTACCTCAGAGGATAGTCAATGATATAGACAACTAGTTTATGAGTCATTTCTGGTAGAAGCTATTCAGGTTGTGTAGGATAGAACTCACTTCGATTACTAGTTACCACCCATAGACCAATCGATAGATGGATATTGTGAATAAATGGGTGGAAGGCTACCTCAGGAACTACATAATAGGGTAGTAGAAGGGTTGGCTTAACTAGTTATATTTATGCAAGTATTTTTACAATACCACTTACCATCTATCCATTTATATGACACCATTCATGGCATTGTATGGGTATGATGCATCAAGATTTTTGGATTTTTTATTTGGAGATAGCTGAGGGCCTAGTGCTAGTGATCTATTTTAGGAGAACCAAGACATTATGAGAACATTACAAGAAAACATATAGAAGGCTCAAAACCAACAAAAGTAGTATGCATATCAGAAGTGAGTTGAATGCTCATTTGAGGTTGGTGATATGGTGTATTTGATGCTAAAACCACATAGATAGTCTTCTCTTAAGAAAAGTAGATCCAAGAAGCTTAAGCCATGATATTATGGGCCATTCAAGAATATCAAGAGAGTGGTGAGGTGGCTTATGAGTTGGAGTTGCTAGCCAATAGTAGAGTACACAATGTCTTCCATGTGTCATGCCTCAAGAAGGCATTATGACATCATGTGGTTCCTTTCATGACTTTTCCACCCTTGGATGATGAGGGGAAATTGATACTGGTGCCTGAGGCCATCTTGGATGATCGAGAGAGGACTTTACAAAGATGGGTCATCAGAGAATATTTAATTAAATAGAGGGACTTTCCATTTGAGGATGCTACTTGGGAGAATGAGGAGATTTTACAACATCTATATTTGAGATTGCTTGGGGATAAGCAATTTCAAGAGGGGTGGACTATAATGTCCCCTTCTAGTTAGGCATTATACTTTTAACATGATTAGCCTATCAGTGGCCCTCGTAGGCTAATATGGCATGGTTAGAGGGTCTTCTCCATAGTTACCCAAAGGGAAGTTAGTTTCTTTGGGGAAGTTTCAACATATTATGGAGGTTTTCTAATGGTTTATTATAATGTTTCTATTTTTAGAAACATCATGTTACAAGATGATGTTATATTTGTACTTTATGTTATAGTTAATTATTTTATATTAAAGTGAAAATATAATATATTAAAAGGGAAAAATAATAATAATATATTATGATGTTTCTAGAAGCTTCCCAAATGAAGGAAAGAAAAAAAAAGTATAAAGGGAGGTGTGGGCTACCATTATAAATCAGCCTAATTTGATGTTGTCTTTGTTGTGGTATGCTTGTGGAACCTAGAGTTTACTGTAGTGAATCAATTTGTCTTTGGGAATGATAACTCCTATTTATATCATAATTGACAGAGTGAAATATCTCTTGAAGGGTTGTATTTTGGAGGTGATATTTCAGTCATCTCAATTGGAGAAAAATTTGTGGCCATTAGCCAATTTTGGAGAAATTGATTTGGTGAATTTGTAGAGGTTGCATAACTATCTTTTGGTATTGGTTTATATATATATATATATATATATATATATATATATATATATATATATATATATATATATATATATATATATATATATATATATATATATATATATATATATATATATATATATATATATTGGCATCAATTTTACTTGGTTAAGAGATCATATTACATTGTAGAGAAATTTGATATAAAAATTAGATATTTATAGTCAAAGAAGGACACCATTAGGAGGGATGTTTTTACTTGCAGGGGTTCCAATTTGCGTTGATTCTTTGCTTGGCTTGGTGCATCCACTTCCTTAGAGCATGTAGATGATATTAGATGCCTGAGATAATATATATTCATTGTATATTATTTTAAATTTGAGATCAGAATAGAATAGGGGTGGCTAGCTTGGAAATTTTGATTTGGCTTGGGAGATCACCCTTTCACTTGGAAGTTGCTTGATCCTTCATCTATTCTCAAGGTCACCTCAATCCAACCAGGTTTCATTACATACAATTCATCCTTTAGTTTAGTTTATATTTTCAACTGTAGGTGTGCCTCTTTCATACCACCATACCATATAATTGTAATTATTTTTTATGCCAAGAGTCTTGGCTAGTCTAGTGAAGCATTATATTAAATCATCAATACAAATAAGAATCACAAATTTCTTGTCATCTATAATTATCTTTTGAGCATTTGAATTGAGATAGTAGGTTGCATGCCAGCCATTTGACTAAATGTCCATTGGCTGTAGGTGATTATTTTGATTTGTGAATTCATCTAATTGCATAAAAATAACAAAAAAATAATTCATTCTTTCCATCTAGAACTTATCATTGGCATTCTTGCATTTTTATATAAACACTTGAAGCTTTAATCCATCTCCATTCAAATAAATCATCAAATTGTGACAAAAACCAGTAAGAAGTACTTTTCATACAAAGTGTTTGAAAAAATTACAAGGTAGAAAATTGAGACAATTAAGGGTATATTGGGAAAGGATTGTTACATTATACCCCCCCTTTTGTCCCCTATTATCCCGCATCTACCTTAAGGTTGCATGATGGATTTAATTTTAGAACCCAATACTCAGAAAATGTCTAGTGAGAATGATGATGAAAATTTATGGAATATATTCATGAACATCCCAAAAATATTGAATCCTTCTTATATGTTTCTAAAAATTATAAAAATAAATGTGTTCAAGGTATATCTTCCAATATTTCTGATTCTATTAGTGCATCCATTCCTATTTATACATCTCTAGTTACTTACATAACATCATCCCTTGGTTTGGGAAAATCACTTAATTTCCAAAACTTATTCATGCCTATGCTTACTCATGCTACTTATACTCCTCAAATATCCTCTTCAAATTCTACTCTTGAGCATATAATTATTACCTTACAAACTATGTTATCTCAAAATGGATAAACTCTTTCTTGTATGATCCCTTCCTTATATTCATTTTCCTTGTTGTATAGCCCTTTTTTTACCTAAAATTGTATATTATCCATTAATATTTGCCTTTTTTACTTCAAATATTTCATTATATGAAGGCAAAGGTGATCCTGAATAGAATTTGTGTCCATTCCATGCAACTTGTCTAGACCATATAGATAATGACAATCTTTTGACAAAGCCATTCCCAATAAGTATTAAAGAATATGCTCTTATATAGTTTTATGATCTTTGTATTCAATCATCAAAGGATTTAAATCCATTTTTAAATTAGTTATTAACACAATTTTCTATCAAAATTGGTGAAAAATTATCATATGATCAATTTGAAAAGCTCAAACAAAGGTTTAATGAAACAATAAGTGAATACGTTCTAAGATACAAGACCATGATAAAAAAAATACAAATAAAATAGATGATAATGAGATCCAAGATATTTTTTATATGGACTTCATGAATAAATTATGTTTGATAAGTACAAATATTTTGATGAGTTATGCCATATAATCAAAGAACGTGAGGTCAAATTGCTTACTTTTAAAAAGCTCTAGTGTTCTTCAAATTCTTATTCTACTTGAAATGTCAAGTTTCAAAGCAAACCAAATTATAAGAGTAAACACAATTCAAGAAAGAATTAAGCTAAGATTACAATTAATGTTATCCCACAACTCACACAAAATATTCAATTATAATTTCCATCAAGGAGGAAATTTTCAATGTTACCATCACCTCCTCATGTATTATTACAAAAGATACTTAAATTTAATCTCATCAATCATCCTCCACCATTTTAAGTATATATATATATATATATATATATATATATATATATATATATATATATATATATATATATATATATATATATATATATATATATATATATTTTGATAGTAATACATATTTTGACCACCATCAATGTATTGGGCATTCCAAAATATATTATTTAAGCTCAAGCATAAGATTCAACATTTCATTGATGACAATATTATTGATATTGGCACACCTAGTTAAGAGGCTAAGCCATAAGTAAATGTAAATTCAAATATATATAAATACAAATATCCTTTTCCAAATCATGAAAAAAAATAACAAGGATAATTATGAATTAAATTATACGTATAATTTTCATCATCCTCTTTATACATATGGGTATCCACTTGATAACACCATTGGTATAGTTAGAAGTGAAAAAGAATCACATCATATGATTACATTTTATTATTATGAAGTTTTTAAAGACAATTTATATAGACATGCAATATATATCAAAGCATATGTTGATAATAAATCTATACATAGTGTTATAATATATAATGGATTAAAATAAAATACATGCACCATAACACTTCTTTACTCTCTTTATTATATAGATCAGGATTTCTAAGATACTTATAGAGTTGTGAAAGCATTTGATGATCATACACATGATACACTTGGGCATAAATTACTTACTTAACAAGTATTAAATCTCATAGTTCCCATGTTATTCTTATTTATACTAATCACATGGGTATTTAATATGTTATTATGATTCCCTTGATACAAAATATTAGAGCAATAAATTCTATAGTGCATAAATGTCTAAAATATATTCATGGAAATTAAGTGGTAAAAATTCTAGGAATCTAGTATGAATATCCTTTAGAACAATGATATTTACTCCTCTATAGAATGATTTGAGGGAAAATAAATTGAAAAAAATTGTAATGAATATTCTATATAATTTTTCAAGAGTACATTATAAAATAAATTTCTCCACCTATTTATGAACATCATCTATTTACACAAGAGCATATTACAGAATTAATTTATCCATATATTTATGAGCATGATATAATTATACATGATCAAATTAGTTAGTTTCAAAGATAATGTTAATTATTATAAGTAATAAGTGGCACCTAGAATAGGTATTCATTTCCTAAGGCACTAAAGATTATTCAGAGAGTTTCAACACAAGTATAGGCAATTAGATCTTCGGCTATTAGACATGAGGATGCATGTTTAAATGGGTATATGATCAGTGATTCATATGGTTGTATTATAACATATAATCCCAATTAAAATTTAGAGGCATCTATAGGTAGCTCTAATTATTCATAGGAATTTAATCCTTCCTATAATGTAATTAGTTATATGTATGTCCATCCTTTTGATGAGATCCTTGGTTGGACATAAACTCCTACTTCCTCCAAACCCATTTATTGGGTATAATTTTTTTTTATTAAATACTCAAACTTTTACTTTTTACATAGATTATTTGTTTTTTATTCATTGATATTTGTTTTATTCTTTATCGAAACATTCCTAAAACCCTTGGCTTAATTTTAAAATTAGGCACTTGCCCTCTTAAATTTTTTAACTAATTCAAAAAATTCAAAAAACCTATCTTATAATGATTTCAATATATAATATTTATGGCAATCCACTTGATTACTAATACATGGCTTCCTTTTCACTTACATGATCACATAAATATACTCCTACATTATACATGAGCAAGCATATATTCTTTCCCATTTGGGTCATGTTCATCATTATTTACATGATTATGATTCAAATACTCACAAATTTGGGAAATTTTACTTGTCTTCAATTCTTTCCACACTATGTTTTCACACATTATTTTGGATTGTTTTAATCCCTCCCTTTTATTTTATTTTTGAAGCCTTGTTTCTTGTTACCTTTAAAAATTTTCAATTTCAAATATTTTTTAACACTTTAAAAATATTCAAATATTTTAAAAAATCAAATCTTTAAAATTTTCCCCCAAAAAATCATATATGTAAAAAAAATTCAATCAAATCAAAATATTTCCAAAATTTCAAAATTAAGACCTCAAATAATTTTCTTATTTTTATATCTTTATTTTTTGACATATGTTTTTTTTTCATGCTAAGTAGATTTTATATTTTATTTATTTTTAAATACACATTGATTTTAATGAGGTATGTGAGTTTGATATAAGACATACTTGTACATGGTTTTTTTATTTCAGGCTTCTCATTTTACCCAATATCCTTTCTTAGTTGGGGGCATCTCTTAATTATCCATGTTAACTTCAATAGGTTCTATCTATCCTGACCTTTCTACCATATTGAACTACATATCTAAAAATATTTTACTAATCACTCATACTTTCCATTGTGATACATTGATATGTTATTTGCTAACAATGACATTTATACATATGGTTGATATAGACTAGTCTCATTTGATTTATGTTTTTTTCTCAAATTCTATCTTTAATACATTATAATATAGGGATTTATTACTTATTTTGTATGGCCCTTTCCCTTTCTATAAAATATATACATGTTATTTATTTTATGTTATCATCATGCCATTTGAGTGTAGCTCTCAGACTTATGTGTTTATGTGATATTCACATGTCCCTTATATGTGGCCTTTGGATCTTATTTGTAACATTATATTTAAAATTTTTGATATCATGTGAAATTAATTATATGCTAATTTCTTATTATTATGTTTCCATTATTCATATCACACATTATTTTTATTTTCCATTTTACTCTCGTGCTATGATACATATCATGCACATCATGCTTATGTGCTTTAATGTTATATCTATTTAGCACATGTTTCATATAAAATTCAATGAAATATATAATACTATGATGTAATATAATTCAAATTTTTATATTATACTACATGATTACATCTTTCACATATTTTATAGTTTTATTTTGAGATTAGTGACTTGTAGGCTACACCTCTCATCTCAAAAGGGGTTATCAAAATGGGTTTGTAATGAGAATCAAAGTATTAATGAGAAAAAAATTCAAATTTATGATATTATATAGGTTTCAAAATTACATGGTTCAAAATTTTAAGATTATATGGCATGTGACATGCATATGCACTCATTCTTACTATTATTTCAATACATATTCAAATATACTTGATGCATATGCATTGGCATGGTTCCAAATACTCTTAAGATTAAAATGTAATTGAATATCAATTCAACATAGATAAATGGGGCATGATATTCATTCATGTTCATGTTTCTACATGCCAATTTTCAAATTTCACTTGTTTGAAGTTTAAAAGGTACAAAAGTTTCAAATAGAATATAGATCCATATAGAATAGTTTAATTCAAATCATTTTTAAAGTGGAAAATGTTATATATTAGTGACACTCAGATTCTATAGTTTCACTTTAGAAATCCATATTTTATGGTTCTACACTCTTCTCTTACTATGTTTGAGTCTAGTGACACTCAATGTCTATGGTGCAATGTGGTGAGCCACATTTGGTGGTTCCATTATTCAATTAATATACAAGATTAATCTTTAATATTTAGAGAATACAATATTTCCAAATAAATTGATTTAAAAATATTTCAAATTTAGACTTGATCACTTCTAATTTTACACAGGTTTAACATTTCTCCAAATGTCTTAACAAGGGGATACACACTTCTTTATTTTAAAGTAAAAAGGAAATTAGATGAATAAAATTTTTGTGTATTATTTCATTTCTCTTTTTTCAAAATTTAAATATCAAGATTCAGATTTTCAAATTATAAAATATGGACAATAACTACTTTCAATAGCATTATTGCAAGTTTTTCATTGATGTATCTTGAACGATTAAACTTCACATCAAAAGACAAAGTGTGTATACACACATATTATTTTATCCTATTTACTCTTAGGGGTGGTGGGGAGGATGAGATGTGGGCACTCAAATTTAATAATTAAGTAATTAAAAAAGTTTAATCTTTACATATTTACCCTTGCTTGGTATTTTCATCATTCCATTAACTTGATATCTCTATAAGAGCATTAAATATTCCATTTTTTGCCTCAAAAAAACTATAAACATCATTTAGGCATCCCTATTTTTATTATAGGTTCCTATTAGCCAAATCCTAAAAATATCTATCCTTCTAGGATAGGACCGCACTAAGTGGGCAAGGATGCATTGTAACTTAGTCTACTAGTTTGGATTTGTTCCCTATGCTCGAATGATAAATTTTTAAATTTGAGACATTTTGTATTTCCCATCCTAAAGTTTTATAAGGTTAATAAAAATAAGTATTACAAATATTATTATAAATAAATACATCAAGACCTCTCTAAACATATCTAGCAATCACTTGAAAACTATACTACACATTGATAAAAAGGGCACTAATCTTTCCCATTCTCATTTTGATTTATTATAATAGTCATAGGTCAAGTCTAAAGTCATTTTTTATCGTGTCAAGAGCACTCATTATCAAACATTTAATTATATTGGTCTAATTTCATTCATATATCAAATTTAAATATTTACACACTCATTTAAGGAGGGAAAACTACTTAAAACTGAGACCTTTTTGGGATATGTAGGCAACACTCAAATTACATGGGGATTTGTGAGGATATCTAAGCTATTCCCCTTTCTTGATTCCAAAATTTTTTACGTGATCTCCTATTTGGTTTATTTTTTAGGATATAGGGTTTAGATTTTATAAGCCTTCAATGTAGAAAAATGGCACATGCAAATAATTAGTAAACCCTCATAGATAACTGCAAGTGTTAATATAGACAAAATAACATCATAATTAACCATGACATGGTTATATTAAAAATACAAGGCCATAATGAGGCCTTGTCCTCATAGTGTGTCTTTGTCCCATCACAATTTAAAATTCTAATTTTGGTTGTGACATAGTTCAATGTTTAAGATAATCAACATAAATTTAGTTTAAGCTAATTTTGCATATCTACTTGTCAATTTATTATTTATAACACATTTCAAAAAATTTAAATTAACATATTGTACATTTATATTTGTATATTATGTATATCTAAATCAATTTACAATAGTTTATTTATTCTTAGTATTTCATTATTAAATAAAAACAACATTACACATTAGCCTATTGATATCAATAAAGGAATAAATAAACCCAATACACTTAGTTTGGGTAAATATTTAGTAGTCACCCCAATATGAGTTCCAAAAATATCTAGATATATATGGATGTTCCTATGAAACCTGTAATAACAAACATATGTGAATAAATGTTTAGAAAAATAATTTGTTGAAATCTAGAAAATAAATAATTGAATGATGTACTCATTTTTTATAAATGTGAGGATGCACCAATATAATTTCCATGCTTCTCCAAATATGTATCACATAATAATTCCCTTATATAATTCAAAGTCTCTAAACCTTTACTAAATCCTACATTCATTTCTATCACATTTATAGGTACATGTTTTGGTTGTAAAAAATCAAAGCTAGATAAATATGATGTAATATAAAATAAAGTAGGGTTAGGAAATGTCCTTAATATATATTATGGTGGGAATAGGTGAATGGCTTGAGTAAGTCTCAAAATAATAAAGATGTAATTTCCCTCACTTAATACAACAAATTTCCTAGGTCATGGGATTTAGAAATAAAATGGAAGAAAAATATGCCCCCCTTTTGAGATGTGGGATGAACATGTAAAACACATCTAAAAATAAAATTAATAATCACATATGTGTAAAATATGATATAAAATAATTGATGTATAACATATTGAGATATCATCTCAAATTCATGTATTTCATAAATATATTTCCCTACATAGCCATAAATTTAATATATATAAGCATAAGCATAATATGCCCTACATGGGCTAGATATAAATAATATAAAAACAAAGGTGATACACCCCAATTAGGAAATATGTAAAAAATGTATAATCACATGAATTTTATTCCCTTCATGGGAAAAAATCAATTAATGAAGCACCATAGAGGCATGCCCCCATACAACTATTCAATCAATAAATATATCAATTTCAAGTAAAAAATGAAGGTCCCCCCACCCACCCCCGCAAAAAAAACAAAAAATGCATGATATGAATCATGGAAACAAAGGAATGTAGGAAGAAAATATATGCATGATATTAGTTGTTTAAAAATGAATTGATTCTTACATGATATAGCTCATCGCATCAAAACAAAGTAAACACATAGTAAGTAGAGGAAGCAAGGAAAGTGTTTAATTTATTATTTTATTTAAAAATGAAATATAATAAATATAAAAATATTGAAAAATTATTTATATATACAAAATATAAAAAACCTAAATGTACTATAAAATAATTTACAAAATTTTAAATGAGCTAAAAAAATATAAATTGACAAATAGATATGTAAACCTAGAAAAAGATGAATTTATGTTGATTGTATAGGTTGATTATTAAAGTAAAATGACTATAATGACCCCTATTCCATGTTACAACTAAAATAAAAATTTCAATATGTATTGTGACAAGTTCTTAGTAGGAAGGTTGGGTCATATTGTGGCCTTATATATTAAATACGGTTACATCTTGGTTAACTGTATGATTGATTTTTTTTTTTGTGCACTTCTAGATGTTTGAAACTATTTACAAATTATCTGTGTGCTCTTTTTACATATGGAAGACTTGAAAAATAAAAAACCTAACTCCTTAAAAAAAATGGAAAGAAAATACAAAGGGAGAAATTGATCGAGGGAAATTGTTGAGCTATTCTCAAAAAACTCTGAATAATTTGAGTGTTACCTACATAGCCCAAAAGGTCCTCAGGTTGATGTAGTTTTCCCTCTTAGGATTAGTGTGCGAATATTTATATTTTTTATATGAATCACTAGATATATTTCCTTGAATTCTTGAAATGGGTTCCCTTAACCTAAAATACAATATGTTAGAACTTGAAATATGACTATTAGAATAAATCAGAATTAAAATTAGAAAAAATAGTGCTTTTTTTCTCAATGTGTAGTGGAATTTAAAAGTGATTGGTAGATGCATTTTAAATGATATTTATATGATTATATTGAAAAATATTTGTGATATTTTCATTACCCAAATTCTTTAAAAACATGAGAGGGGTAATATAAAATGTTGTAAATTTGAAAAGGTACCATTCGAGCATGGGGGATAAGGATGCACTAGTGAAGATAACTAGGTTTTGGCCCTATTTACCTAATGTAGTCTTGTTCCAAAAGGATAGATATTAATAAAATTTGGTTGACAAAAAATAATAAGAATAATAAGGATGCCTAAATGATGTTTTTGTGATTGTAAGGTAGTAAATGGAATAGTGAATGTTCACGTACAAATTGTAAGTTAACATAATGACCAAGGGTTAAGATGTTAAGATTAAACATTTCCAATCACTTAATGATTATATTTGAGTATCTAAATTTAACCCACCTTTATTACAATGATGTAGTGAAGTTAAATTACTAGAGTAAAAGACATGTGAACCTAATTATTCATACATTTTATATTTTTATGTGAAGCATGATTATGAAAGATTATTTAATGGAAAATTTACAACAATGCCACTAAAATTAGTTACTATCCATATTTGAAAATTGAAAATATGAAAATTTTAAATTTGAAAAGAGTTCAATGAAATAATAAACCTAAAAGAGTATGCAATCTAATTACCATGTAACTTGAAAATGGAGAAGTGCATGCCCCATTTTTAAGGCATTTGGAAAAAATTTGAACCTATGGCGAATTGAGAGTGATCAAGTCTCAATTTGAAATCATGTGAAATAACTTTAATTGGGGAGATTGTATTATCCAACTCTCATTAAGTATACTTGTATAATAATTAAATGGGTAGAATCACCAAATGTGGCTCACTACATTGCACCATAGATGTTGAATGTCACTAGACTTAAATCTAGTCTAAGAAGAGGGCGTAATGACCAAATTTGGCTTGTTAAATTAAAAATAAACTTAACATGTCCCAGTTTAAAAATAATATGAATCACATCACTTCAAATGGATCTACATTATATTTGAAACTTTTGAAATATTGAACAAGTGCAAACTAAAATTTGCCATGTATAAACATGACTAAGAAATAATATCATGTTGCATGTATATGTAAAAAATTGACATTGAATTCCATTTGAGTCTTGTAATTATTTTAAACTTCTAATTTGTAACTAATTTTTTTTTTCACATACCCATGCTTATATATCAAGTATATTTAAATTTGTACTTAATTAACTATAGGAATGAGTGAACATGCATGTCACATATCCCCATAAGGTTTTTTCTTGAATCATTTTATATTCTAAAATTTTTATAATGATATATATATATATATATATATATAGATATATATATATTTTAAAATTTAATGGTAATCCCATTATGATGCCCCCATTTTTAGATGAGAGATGTTGCATACAAGTCACTATTCTCAAAAGAGAACTTTAAAATATGTGAAATATGTTAATATAGAATCATATGAACATTTGAATTATATTGCATCATAGTATTAAATATAACATTTATTTACATATAAAACATGTGTTAGATAAATATATCAATGAAGTACATAATTAGGATATGCATGATATGTATCATGGAACAGAAGTACAAGATAGAAGTAGTGCAGGATATGAATCATGGAACAATAGTAAAAAGTAATGAACATACACACAATGTCACACAATTTGAATAACATGTCATACATATGGTCTAAAGTTCAAATACAAGGTACATGTGGATGTCTCATAAACACACATGGCCAAGAGCCACATGCAAATGGAATGAGGATGATGTACAAGGAACAACATGTATATGTTACATACACTACGACAAGGGTCACACACAATTAAAAAGCAAGACATAACTTATCATGTAGTAAAGTAAGAATGTGAAAGGAAGAATAGATAAATTGATAATAATCTACATAAACCATATGTACCGATGTTATTGTTAGAAAATAGAATATGTATGTATTTTAATGTAAAGTATGTGGGATTGAAAAAACATTTGTATTATATATAATTCAACATGGTAGAGAGGTTATGGATAGATACAAATTTTTGAAGTTTTTATAGAGAATGAGGAGATGCTCCCAACTTAGAAAGGTTGTTGGGTAAAAAGGGAAGACTAACATCAAAAAAACAATGTAATAGTATGTCTTCTATGACACTCACATACCTTGTGAAAAGCATTGTGCTTTGAGAATTGGAAATTTGTATCTAGTTAATAGGAAATTAATAACATATGGATATAAATAAGACAACATTTTAAAATTCTTGTATGTCCTAATATTTTATTTTTTACTTTTTTAAATTTTTTGACACATGAATTTTTTAGATTTTTTGATATATTTAAATTTTTTTTTTTTTTTTAAATAAAAAATATCTATCTAAGAAAAATAACAACACAAATGCATTAAGTTCATGGTATTTTTAATAGGTTTGCCTTCAAGTGTGGCTAATTGATAGTCTCTTGTACCAATATTTTTAGTGATTATGAATGGATCCAACTAATTGGGTTTGAATTTTCATTTTTTTAATTTGTTAGCATTAATATTATTTTTATTTTATTTAAGTTTAATATCACTAATTTTGGATTCATGATCATGAAATTTATTTCCAGATTCTCTTTTAATACATTTTAAAAAAACCTTTAAATTTTTAATAGCTTGTATGAGTTTGTTACAAGCATTTCCAATCCCTGTAGGAGTTTTTACCAATATGTGTTATATTTTGTAATGTAATTTAATGAGACTCAGAAAGAGGGTATTATATATCAAGATGGATATGGATTTAGTTCCATAAACAAGAGTGTAAGGTGTAACTTTCATTGGTGTGTGTACACTTATTTGATATTCCCAAAGAGTGCACATGACTTGACTATGCCAATTTGTTCCTTGTTTTTGAATAGTCTTGATTAATATTTTATTGATTGTTTTATTATTTTTTTTAACTTGACCATTTCCATGTGGGTAGTAAGGAGTGGAAAAAGTATGGTGAATTTTGAAGTTAGCACAAAATCTCTTTACCATTTCATTTTAAAAGGTGAACCTTATCCATTATAATTGTAGAATGTAATCCAAATCACATGATAATATGTGTTAGTATAAAATTGTAACTATCTTAACTTGTGATGGATTGTAAATTTATAACTTATACCCATTTTTAAAAATATTTAGTACATGTAATGACAAATTTATGTCCTGATTATTTTGGATTTTTTTTTAATTAAGTCAAAAGCCCAAAGAGAGAAAGGCCATGAAGAATAATAGGTTGTAGTGCATATGATGAGGAATGATTGATATTTATATGCCTTTAAAATTTAGGAACATAATTTAGCATATTCATGAAATTTGTGTTCCATTATTGGACAATATTACACTTGACTTAAGAGTTTGTAAGACATGGTCTTACTGTTAAAAATGCATCCACATTCACTAAGAAGTTTGAGCTTCAATATGATTAGGACATTTTATAATTATCCATTAAAATATAATTTTAATAGAGTTTTTATAATAATAAATAACATATGGATATGCATTGTAATCAATTTTTATCCTCTTATGTAGCATTCTCATGAAAAGTAAATTTGTAGAGATAATTATATATGTAGGTATACCATTCAAGATTATCTACACTTCAGGTGACTACAAGAACTTTTAATGCATTGATCATTTAATTATAAATTGAAGGATTACATAATTTTTGGATATTAAATTTCAATGATCATCATTAATATAATTTGGAATTAAATAAGAAACATTAGGAATAGAATTAGTTTATATATTATCTTTATGAGGAATGCTCTCAATGGAGAAAGAAACAAAGCGTGTTATGAGACATTGAGCCATGTATTTATAAAGGATAGGCTTGCATTGTTTAGTTTTATAAACCTATAATAATTTATTGATAACAAGGTGTAAATCAACATACACACATAAATATATAATAGAGATTCATATTATGATTTGTTATTTATGCTTGAAAACTTAAAATGAAAACCAAAAGGCATGTGTTAACCTTGGGGGTAACAAAGAAAATCCTAAACCCAACATCCATATCACATTTCTATCCATAAAAATTCATGGTATACATGTCATTTTTGGAATGATAAGAAGTAAATTCATCTCTTAATTTCACAGTGATAGGATATGGATCATGTAATGGGGAAATAACCAATTTACCTACGAGAACTTTCCCTTTAATATATTTTTGTGAGATATAATGTAAATAAAACCTAGTAAGAAGTATTACCCACTTTAATATACACCTTGAAGATGAGGCTTTGACATAATATATTTGAATGGATCAACTTTAGTGATGACATGAATCTCTTTATGAATTAAATAATGCCACAATTTTTGTGTGGAGGAAATAAATGATAAACATAACATTTTGGTAGCAATATATTTTTTCTCATAATCAAGAAGTGTGAAATTAATTTATTAAATGACACATTCATTATGATTTTCATTGTATGCACAACCAAATAGCCCAAAGCATGATTAATGTCTAAAATATATAATAGTAAGGGTTGATTTAGAATGGGAGGCATAAGTTCACATGGGTCTATAATATATTATTTAATTGCATCAATTATTTTTTACAAGATTTATCCCATTCAAATTTGGTGTTTTTATTGTGTATTCTTATAAAATACTATGTTTTATCTACTAATTGGGACACAAAATGTTTGATAGATTTAATGTAACCTTGTAAAAATCAAATTTATTTTATATTATTTGGTGGTGGCACATTGAGTATATATTTTAATTTATTGGGATAAACTTGTATGCTTCTATAATAAATGATAAAATCCAAAAATTTCCTTAGGATACTCTAAAAATACACTTTTTGTATTTAAACATGGCTTAAATTTCCTCATTTCTTAAAATATTTGTCCTAAATCGAGAGCATGAGGGGAATGTGGACACTCAAATTTAATAATTAAGTTCTTGATAATGTTTAATCTTGGCATCCTTACCCTTAATTAATCTTTTTGACATTCTATTAACTTGAAATCTCTACAAGAGAACTCACTATTCCATTTAATTCCTTAAAATAACTATAAACATCATTCATGCATCCTTATATTTCTCAAAGGTTCCTATCATCCAAGTTGTAAGAATATCTATCCTTTTGGTATAGGACCAAAATAGGTGGTCAATGTCACATTGCAACCTCTTTCGATAGTGTGGCTTTGTCCTCCACACTTGAATGACATATTTTTAAATTTAAGACATTTAATATTACCCCTCATGTAGTTTTATCAATATTGGTTAATAGAAATATTTGAAATATTATTCTATATAAACACATCAAGGCCTCTCCAAACATATCTAAATATCACTTGGAAATTATATACACATTGAGAAAAAGAGCACTAATATTTCACATTATAGTTTTACTTTATTATAATAGTTATAATTCAAGTATGAGATCATTTTATTACAAGTAAAGGGAAATCAATATTAAGAATTTAAGTTAATCGATTTGGTTACATTCATATATAAAATTTAAATATCCACACACTCACTTGAGTAAGGAGAACTACTTAACTAGGAATCCATTTTGGGATATGTAGGTAACACTCAAATTAATTGGGTATTTGAGAGTATAACTCAATTATTCGCCTTTCTTTATTCCACACTTTTGTATTTGATCTCTTATTTGGTTTATTATGTAGGAAATAATGTTTGGATTTTATAAGACTTTAATGTATAAAAATAACACATATAATCAATAAACCCTCATATATAGATTCAAATATTCATTTATAATAATAATTATCATAGTAAACCATGACATAGTTGAATTTAATAGATAAGGCCACAATGAGGACTTGTCTCATCAGAGTTTAAAATTCTGATTTTGGCTATGACATAGTTCAAGGGTTATGATAGTTATCATAAATTTATTTTGAACTAGGTTTGCATATCTATTTGTCAATTTATTATTTATATATCATTTCAAATTATATAAAGTACTATATACTACATTTAAATTTTTATATTAGGTATATCTAAATTAGTTTAAAATAGTTTCTTTATTCTTGGCATTCTGTTTTAAATACAAAAGAACATTAAACATTAACCTTATGATATAATTAAAAGAAGAATTGAACTTGATACACTTGGTCTGGATATATATTTTATAGTCACCCCAATAAAATTTATGAAAATATCTATATCTATGTGGACATCCCTATTAAACTTGCAATAACAAACATATACAAATAAATGCTCACTAAAATAATTTGTTGAAATATATAAAATAAAAAAATTGAATGAT
The DNA here is from genome assembly GCA_037957365.1 of Torreya grandis. Taxonomy (NCBI): domain Eukaryota; kingdom Viridiplantae; phylum Streptophyta; class Pinopsida; order Cupressales; family Taxaceae; genus Torreya; species Torreya grandis. The sequence goes on along the minus strand of JARHVA010005607.1, from coordinate 303,111 downwards.
ATACTCATTTTTTTTGAAATGTGAGGGTGCCCCTATATAATTTTCATTCATCTCAAAATGTGTATCACATAATAATTTCCCTATATATTTATAAGTCTTTGAACCTTTACTAAATCCTATATACATTTCTAGCACATTTATAGGTACAAGTTTTGGTTGTAAAAAATTAAATCTAGATAAATATGATGTAATATATAAGAAAATGGGGTTAAAAAATGTCCTAAAAATATCTCATGGTGGGAGCAAGTGCATGCCCTAGGTACATCTAAAAATAATAAACTTTTAATTTCCCTCGCCTATATAGGAAACATAATACAATAAACGTAGTAGGTCATAGGACTTGGAAATAAAATGGATGGAATATATGATCCCATTTTGAGATATGGGATCAACATGTAAAGCACATACCTCAAAATAAAATTAATAATCACATCATGTGTAAGATAAGACATACAATAATTTATGTGTAGTACATTGAGTTATCATCTCATAATCATGTATTTCATAAATAAATTCGCTACATAGCCCTATAATTTAATTTATATAAGTAGACACATAATATGCCCTACATGGGCTAGATATAAATAATATAAAAACCAAGGTGATATACCCCAAGTATGAAATATTTAAGAAAATTATAATCACATAAGCAAATGGAAGTTATTCCCCTCATTGGAAAAAATTAATTAATGAACAACCATAGTATCATGCCCTGATACAAGCAATGAAGTAGTAAATATATCAATTTCTAGTAAAAAATGAAGGTTTCCCCCAAAAAAATGTGATAAGAATAATGGAAACATAGGAAGGTAGGAAGAAAATATCTAAATGATATTAATCATTTAAAATAAGAGGAGTTTTACAAGATGTTTCTCATGACACCAAAATAATGTAAACACATACTAAGTAGAGGAAACAAGGAAAGTGTTTAATGTTATTTTTTATTTAATAATGAAATATAATAAAAATCAAACTATTGACAACTAATTTAGATCTACATAATATATAAAAACTAAATGTACAATATTATAATTTACAAATTTTTAAATGAGCTAAAAATAGTAATTTGATAAGAAAACATGCAAACTTAGCTCAAGGTGAATTTATGTTGACTGTGTAGGTTGATTATTAAATTAAAGTAACTATAATGACCCATGAACCATGTCACAACTAAAATTAAAATTTCAAGATGTATTGGGAAAAAGTGGAACTAAGAGGGTAGGTCCACATTCTGAACTTGTCTATTAAATGTGGTTGTGTCCTAGTAAACTATAAGGTTGATTTTTTTTTGTGAGTACTTATGATTGTTTGAGAGGGTTTGATAATCATCTATGTGCACCATTTTTCCATGCAAAAGACTTGAAAAATTAGAACCTTATATCCTATGCACAAAAAATGAAGATAAAATAAAAAGGGAGGAATCATGTAAGGGGAAATTTTAAGCTATTCTCATAAATCCTAAATAATTTGAGTGCTACCTACATAGCCAAAAAAGGCCTCAAGTCAATGTAGTTCTCCCTCCTAAGATAACTGCGTTAATCTTTATATTTTTAATATGAATGCAATTAGATGGATTTTCTTGAATGATTGAAATGGGTGCCTTTAACATATAATAAAATAGGTTCAGAATTAGCCTATGACTATTATAATAAATTAGAATTAAAATTGGAAAGTTTAGTGCTCTTTTTCTCAATGTATAATAAAATTTCTAAGTGACTACTAGATGTATTTTGAATGATCTTGATTTGATTAAATTGATAAATATTTGGAATATTTTCATTACTCGACCTTGTTAAAATCATGAGAGGGGTAATAAAAAATGTTCCAAATTTGAAAAGTTATTATTCAAACATGGGGGATAAGGATGCACTAGTGGACTAGACTAGGATATGGCCATGTCTACCTAATATAGTTTTGTCCTAGAAGGATAGAGACTACAAGAATTTGGTTGACATAAAATAGTAAGCACAATAGGGATGCCTAAATGATTTTCAAAGAAATTTAAAGGAACTAAATGGAATAGTGATTCTCACATAGGGATTGCAAGTTAACATAATGATTAATATAAGGGTAAAGATGTAAGATTAATTTTTTTTTTAAGATTTTAATGTTTATATTTAAGTGTCTACATTTGCCCCACATTTATTCTAGTGATGTAGTGAAGTCAAATTACTAGAGTAAATGATATGTGAACCTAAGTTTATATACATATTTTTAATTTTTTATGTGAAGTTTGATTATAAAATATGTCTCAATGAAAAATATACAATAATGCCACTAAAAATAGTTACTTTCCATATTTGAAAATTGAAAATATCAAACTTTGAAATTTTAAAAGAGAGTAATGAAAGAATAAACCTAAAATAGTATGCATTCTAATTACCCTATAACTTGAAAATGGATAAGTGCATGCCTCATTATTGAGGCATTTAGATAAATTTCAAACCTATGGTTAATTGAGAGTGATCAAGTCTCAATTTGAAAACCTATGAAATCCCTTTATTTGGAGAGATTTTATGCTCCAAATCTCATAAAGTACACTTATAGAATAATTGAATGGGTGGAACCACCAAATATGGCTTGATACATTACACCATAGACATCAAGTGTCAATAGACTAAAATATGGTATGAGAAGATGGTATAACCACCAAATTTGGCTTGTGAAAGTACAATCATAGACATTGAGTGTCACTAAACTTTACATGGCCCTCTTGAAAAATAATATGAATCACACCGTTGCAAATATATTTAGGTTTTATTTTAAACTTTTAAAACTTTGAACAAGTGAAAACTAAAATTCTACATGTGTAAGCATATGAATATGAATTAATATCATGCTCCTTGCATCTGTACTAACTTTATAGTGAATTCCATTTTAATATTGTAAGTTTTTAAAATTATAACTTGTAACTAAAACTAATTTTCACATGCCCATGCATATGCATCAAGTATATGTGAATTTTTATTGAAGTAACTATAGGAATGATTTCACATGCATGTCACATGTCACCATAATCTAAAAATTATGAATCATGTTGTATTCTATAAAATTATATGATGTCATAAATCTACTTTTTTTCTCACGGTAATCCCATTGTGATGTCCCCATTTTGAGATGAGAGGTGTAGCTTACAAGTCATTAATATCAAAAGATAACTTTAAAATATGTGAAATATGTAATGATATAGTATCATATAAACATTTGAAATTTATTGCATCATATTATTGGAAATAACATTGATTTGTATATGGAACATGTGTTAGATACATATACTATTGAAACACATAAGAAGGATATGCATGATATGTATCATGAAAAAAAGTAGAAGATATAATTAATGCATGATATGAAATAGGGCACCATAGTAAAAAGTAATAAACATAAACACAATGTCACACAATTTGGATTGAATGTCATACATATGTCCCAAAGGCCACATACAAGTGACATGTTAATGTTGCATAACCACACAAGACTAAAGACCACATGTGAATGTCATGAGGATGTCTTATGTATATTTTTCACAAACTAGGCCAAAGGCCACATATAATAAGCAAGAAAGCCCTAAATTATTATGTATTAAATTAAGAATGTGAAAATAAGCATATAGAAAATGAGATTAGTTTATATAAACCATATGTATCAATTTCATTGTTATAAAATAGAATATGTTTGTAACATACTGTAAATAATGAGTGATTAAAAAAACATTTATATTATCTATAACTCAACATGGTAGATAGGTTATGGATAGATATAGCTTGTTTAAGTGTTCATGGAGGACAAAGAGATGATTTAACTTAGCAAGGTTTTTGGGTCAAATGGGAAGCCTAACATTGAAAAAATAATGTAATAATATGTCGTATATCACACTCACATAACTCATGAAAAGTATTGAAAATCAAAAATTGAAAAATGTTATCTACTTAACAGGAAATAAATAAAATATGTAAAGAAATAAGCTAGAAGCATTTATAAATGGTTGTATGACCTTATTTTTTATTTTTTTGAATTTTTGACATATAATTTTTTTTAATTCTTTGGATATATTTAAATTTTATTGATTTTTTAGAAATATTTGAAATAAAAAATATTTAATTAGGTATAATAAAAACATAAATGGATTATGTTCATGGGATTTTTAACAAGTTTGCCTTCAAGTATGTCTAATCGGTAAGCTTTTGTACCAATATTTTTTAGTGATTATGAATGGACCGAGCCAATTGGGTTTTAATTCTCCTTTTTTTATTTGCTAGAATTAACATTACTTTGATTTTATTTTAGTTCTAGATCACCAATTTGAAATTAAGTATCATAAATTTTCTTTCCATATTCTCTTTTGATACATGCTTAATAAACCTTTGAATTTTCAATAGCTTTTATTATTTTGTTACAAGCATTCTAATTCATTTAGGAGTTTTTCTCGATATTAATTATCTTTGATAATTTCCTTTAATACAACTCATAAAGAGGGTATTTATATATCAAGATGGAGTATGTATTTAGTTCTATAAACAAGAGAGTAAGGCATACCTTTCGTTGGTGTGGGTATGCTTGTTTGATATGCCCAAATAGTGTAGATGGTTTAGCTTGACCATTTCCTTATGGGTAGTAAGGAGTGGAAAAAATTTGATGAATTTTGAACTTTGCACAAAATCTTGGTACTATTTTATTTTTAAAATGTGAACCATTATCCTTTACAATTGTATAAGTTAATCCAAATAACATGATAATGTGTTAATATAAAATTACAAATATACTCACCTTTTATGGCTTGTAAAGGTATATATTTCACCCATTTTATAAAATATTCAGTATCTAAAATGATAAATTTATGTCTTCATAATGATTTTATATTGATTTTGACAATTAATTCAAATCACCAAAGAGAGAAAGGTCATGGAGAGATAATAGGTTGTAGTGTATATGATGAGGCATGATTGAAATTGATATGCCTTTCACATTGGGAACATAATTTAACATATTAATGAAATTATTGTTCTATTGTTGGCCAATATTATCCTTGATGTAAAAGTTTCTAATACATGGTATTCCTACTAAAAATGCATCCACATTCACTACCATGAACTTCAAGTATAGCAATTTGAGCTTTAATATGATTTAGACATTGTAGTAATTATCCATCAAAAGATCATTTGAGTAGAGATCCAATAATGAGAACATAAATTATTGGATAGGTGTTGTAATAAATATTTATCCCCATGAATAAATTTTTTAAGAAAAGTAAATTTGTAGAGATAATTATGTATGTAGGTGTTCCATTCAATATTATCTACACTTTAGGTGACTACAATAAATTCTAATGCATTGATTATTTCATTATCGATTGAAGGATTACATAATTTTTGGATAGTAAATTTTGCATGATCATATTTAATATCAATTGGAATCAAATAAGAAACATTAATAATAGTATTGACATGTATATTATCTTTGTGAGGAATGCTCTCAATGGAGAAAGTAATGAAGTGTGTTTTGATACTTTTAACCATGTATTTATAAGGGATAATATTGTATCATTTAGTTTGATAAATATCTAGGACTTTATTGATGACAAGGTGTGAATCACCATACATGCATAAAGATATGATTTAAAAATTTTGTGATGTTAATAGGAAGAGTATTAGAGCTTCATATTCTTTTATGTTATTTGTGCATGGAAACCTAAAATGAAAACCAAAAGTAATGTGTTCAGCTTGGGGAGTAATAAATACAATACCAACGCTAACACCCATATCACATTTATATCCATAAAAATGCATGGTCCATGTGTCATTATCAACATGATAAGAAGTAAATTCATCTCAAAATTTGGTCGTGATAGGATATGGATCATGTAATAAGGTAATAACTAATTGATCTATGAAAGATTTCCATTTAATATACTTTTGTGGGGAAAATGTAAATAAAACTTGGTATGAAACATTACCCACTTTGATATATGCCCTAAAGATTAGGCTTTGACATAATATATTTGAGTGAATCAACTTTAGTGATGACATGAATCTCATTATGAAGTAAATAATGTTGCATTTTTTGCATGGAAAAATAAGAGATAAGCATTACATTTTGATAGAAATATAATTTTGCTCATAAATAAGAAGAGTGTGACTAATGTCATAAATGACACATTCATTGTGGTTGTCATTTTATTTCACAAGCAAAGCACTTAAATAATTATTGGTGCCTAAAATTCATAATAGTAGGGGTTGATTTGGAATGGTAAGCATAAACACGTGTGTGTCTATAATATATTATTTAATTGCATCAAAAAAAATTGACAAGATTCATCCCATTCAAATTTGGTATCTTTCATGAGTATTCTTGTAAAATACTATTTTTTATCTACTAATTGAGCCATCAAATATTTGTAGATTTAATGTAACCTTGTGCACATCAAATTTGATTTAGATTAGTTGGTGGTGGCATATAAATTATAACTTTTTATTTCTTGGGATCAACTTGTATGCCTATTTGATAAATGATAAAAGCTAACAATTTTCATAAGGATACTCTAAAAATACACTTTTTTGGATTTAAACATACATTACATTACCTCATTAATTAAATATTTGTCTTAAATTGAGAGAATGGTCTTTTAGATGTTATGATTTGATAAAAAATCAATTTTTTAATGTTTATAATCAGGAAAAATATGTGTCATGTATCTTTGATGAGTTTCTCATGATTTTTTAATCCAAAAGACATGATTGTATTACATAATGTCCCCCATGGTGTAATGAATAATGTCTTTTATTGATCCTCAATATTCATATTGATTTGGTTGTATATAGGAAAACCATTTATGGATGATAATATTTCATATTCTTTGGTAGAATCCACAATAATATCTATGTTGAATAATGGAAAATCATCTTTAGGACAAGCCTTGTTTAAATTGTAATAATTTGTGAAGCATTGAATATTTCTATTAGGCTTTATCATTAATATGATATTAGAGACCCATTAATGATAGTCAACATATCAAATGAATCCAACATCTAAAATTATTGGATTTAATCTTTGAATAACAAATCTAATTTTGGGTGCATTTCATTATTTTTTACTTGACTAGTTTGACATCTAGGTATAATAAAATATTATGCATTTTCACTATCGGGTCAATTTCAAACATGTTTTTATATGCCCATGTAAATATTTATAGTTAATCATGTAAATATTTTTGAATGGATTTGCCTTCATCATATTTTAACATGGTTTATAAGGGGTTTGGTCAAGGATCTTTATCAATTCCAAAATGAAATTCAACTATTTCCTCATTAATGACCGTTGATCAATTTTCCACACATGGTGTTATAGGAATAATATTGGTCTATCTAATTTATTTTAATCCATATTAACATCACCTTCATAAAAATATGCATGAACATTAGTTTCATGAAGAAATATTTTCTTGTGGGGAAAAGAAGGAAGATCCTCATAGGTACCTAAATATTCTAAAAGAGACTCATCATATTAAAAATTCATCCAATGTCAAAATTTAAGGATAAATTATATTATCAATGAACTCAAGATATAATAATGGCAATTTAAAAAGATGGTTAAATTTATTAGTATGCTTAAAGTGCATATATACAATAGGTCTAAACTTGGGATTATTTGCCTTGATTAGTTCCATGAGAGGTGGACTTATTGTTATATCCAAGATATATTTTTTCCCTCATTAGAAGAAATAGTAATATAATGGGTAATAACTTGAGCATGTTTGATCAATCATTTCAAAATAGTGTACTTATAATGTTTTAAATATTTAAATCCAAAAATATATTGATTGAAATTTATTTATGAGTCAACTTTATTTGGTTTGAATGAGGGTAAATTGGTAGGTGAAGTAAATGGTGTTACTTATATGGAAGAACATGGCATATATGGAACATAAGTGGAATAAAAAAAACTTTAATGCTAAAATACATGACCATTTAAACACAAGTGGTAGATATAAAAAACTTGCAATAAATCTTTTGAATAAAATTGTAAAAGAGGTCGTAAAATCTATAAAAACTTCTTAAGTGACAAAGAGAAGGAATGGATAACTATGCATGCACCTATTAATCCAAGGATCTATGGGGATCCTAATATTCATAAATATGAAATTCCCTGACCTATTTTTAATACAATAAATTCACCCACTTTAAAACTTATGAGTCATGTTGTAGGAAAATTAAAACATTTAGAAGGAAATTCAATTTCTTTCACTAAAAATCAGAACATTTTTTTGGTAAGATAAAAGATAAAAATGACAATTAAGAGGATGTATTGATTATTTTCTATATGGTATCTCTATTTACAAAGATACATATCAATTAAATAGTTAATTTCATTCACCAGATTACATGTTATGAGATAATAGATTTGGTGGAATTGTGTTTAAGGTCCACTTTTTTCACTTTCAAAGGAGATTTTATGATCAAATATAAGGAGTGGCGATGGGTTCACCACTTTCACCCATAGTTAAAAATTATTCATGGAGAATTTTGAAACACAAATATAATTATAAACTCATACCCTATAAAACTTGAATGGTGGGACAAATTTTTATATGACACCAATTCTAAATTCTCCCACAGTAATGATGAACTTGACAAATTCTTGGCACATTTAAAAATATAATCAAACCAAATTTAATTTACGATGTAAAAATAAGAGAATAATAAGATACATTTCCTTGATGTCCTTACCTCAAATAAACTAGATGGTTCTTTATCTCATGAATTCTATAGAAATAAAACCCATACAGATATATATTTTCAAGTTGATTTACACCATCACTCATAACATAAAATTGATGTTTCTTATTCTTTGGCTTTAAAGGAATTTAGGATTTCAAATCCAATTTTTTTTTTTGAAAATAAAAATATTATATTGTTAAAGTGTTAATGGCTAATGGTTATTCAAGATGAGAGATTGAAAAATATTTTCATAATATGAACAATCAAATATTTAGAGACAATCATGTAAATTATGATGCACCTAGGATCACTATTCCCTATGTAAAAGGCATGTCAAAAAATATTTCAATAATTGTGAGGAAAGGAGGCATATAAATTACATTCAACCCTCACAACACACTTAGAACTTCTTTATATTTTTCCAAATATTCCATTGATCCAATTATGAAAGAATGAGTCTACATCATCCCATGTTCATGTGGAGTCCCTTATGTTTGATAAATTGGTATATCACTACAAACTAGACTCAAATAACACGTGAGAGATAATCAGTATACTATAATTGACAATTCCTCCCTTGGTGAAACTCTCATCTTATGAAACAACACATTTATTTAGATCAGGCCAAGATTTTAGCTATAGAGTATGAGTTTTGCAAAATAAAGGTGTGATAGGCCAAAAATATTTAAAAATGTCAAAATAACCTTAATATATACATAGGACTGGATATTGGGGGATCATGGTGCCCAGTTATTAATTATTTAAAGATCCAAGGTAATTCAAATAGTGGGTGAGACATGTTTTTGAACTTTATTTGTTTCATTATTCTTTTCTTTTTGGTATAACATTAATTAAGGAACCAAACCATATCCATTTTCATCTTCTTGTATTAATCACTATTTATGGAAGTGGCTATTGTTAAGGGTTTCTAAGAAAAATCAACTTACTCTTACTTTCCCTAAGGATGGACACACATTTGGTGTCTGAAACACTGGTTTAAAATAATATTGACATGATTAATCTAAAAATATCCCTTTCAACACCTTATCATCATGCAAATATGCATAATATTATGGAACATAAGTATATATAATATGGACAATTGAAAATATTTGAAAATATCTTGTTCCAAAAGATACATATATATAATATTGATAATTAAACTTAATACATGCATGTAATGTAGAAGGAATGGCATTCATGTCATGAATGCAAGGTTGGCCTAATAAATTTTTATAATTAAGATTTTTAGGATTGACTTGGAAATTAATGGAAAGATTACATGGGTCCAAAGTGATATATAATGTAATTTAACCAAGTACTTGGCATGGAATGTTTTCAAATCCATGAATGTTCATATCTAAATGGGAAAGATCATTTATTGTTATGCCAAGTAAATTTAAAAAAGAGATGTTATAAATGTTCAATATTGATCCATTGTCAAAAATTACTCTTTTGAGCACCTTATTTTATAAAAATACTTGAATATGCAACAACACATATTGACCAATAATATTCTTTGAGAGAATATTTTCCTTTTAAAAATAAATACTTTTTTATGTCCCTCAGTTTTAATGATAGAAGCTACATAAGGAAGTTTAACATTGTTAGGTACAAATGTATTAATTAATGCCTCATATAAGATATATTTTTATATTGGAATTATTTGAAAGATCTATAAAAATGAAATCTTGCCATTAGTGTTCTTGAATTCATCTAGGATGTTGAATCCTTTAAATTAAGGAATTTTATCCAATGGAGATGGGGTAGGAACATGAGAGAATTCACCTCATAAATGGAATAGTGAATGCTCCCATAGATATTTAAAGTTAATGGAATGGTTAAGATACCAAGTAAAGGGTAATGATATCAAGATTAAACATTGTCAAGCACTTAATGATTATATTTGTGTCTACATAAAGTAAACATGCCACATAAACTATAAAAATAAATCAAGAAAAACATATCACACAAATAGTAAATAAAGAAATCATAAAATACACAAAAATTAAGTAAAAAAAATAAAAAAAATGTAGGTAACACACAAATATTATTAAAAAATAATCAAGGAATACATAAAGTAAACAAGAAAAAAAAATCAAACATAAGAATGTGTCACACATACATAGACAAGTAAAAGGAAAACATCAAACATAAAGTGAGAAATGTCATGTAAAATGTATATAAAGTCACAAGCATTAGAAACACATAAATAATATATGTATATATGAAGGAATTAAACATATAACAAGACATGAAACAAGTGAGATAGACCATAATATATAATATCACATTAGAGTGTTTGCTCTATTTTTAATTGGAATTAATCAATTTGAATAGAAATAAAATAATAAAAATTGATATACAATAGGGTATAATAAAATAAATTAAAGTAAAAAAAACTTCTTGAGTAAGTTATAAACAATGAATTGCAAAAGTGGAAATATGTACATAGGTTGAAACTAAGTGCTTACTAAATGTACAAGTTGTTCACTAATTTGGAACCAATAATATTGAACTCAAGATTGTGTTATCGAAGAAATTAAAACTTTAAAAGCTAAAGGGATAGGAGTGCAATAGGAGGACAGGTAAGTAGTGAAATCTACCTAATTTATACTATGTTGTCCCTATTTACCATACAAATTATATTTTATTTGGAGAATGTGTGAATGCCTACAAGGGTTTTTTGACTCTGTAAGGAGAATGAATAGATGCATAGAAGGCCCAAAAAATTAAAAAACTAGTCCTACATAAACACAAAAAGGCAAATCAAATGAAAAAGGATGGAAAATGGGGGAAATGGGAATGTCCAAGCTATCCTAAAAAAACTCCTTGTTAACTGAGTGTTGCCTACATAACCCAAAAGGCCTCAAGTCAATGCAGTTGTCCCTTTAGGGAAGTTCATATGAATATAACTAGAAATTTTTATTCGAATGTTTGATAAGGGATGACCTCAACTTGAAATAAATAATGTTAGGCTTGGAAAAGGATATTAAAATTATAGCATAATTAAAATAGGGATATTCACTTAGAAAATAGATGCTTTTGAAATTAGAAAGATAAGTGGCTTGTAAGAGAATGCTAGGACCATTCAAGTGTGACCTTTGATGTGATTTTATAAAAAGATATTTTGAATGTTCCCAATAACTAACCTATTTATTTGCATGGTAAATCCACTAGGAATCATGTCATTTTAAAAATATAGTAATTAGAGTATAGGATATAAATCCATATAGTCCATACTACTAGATAGGTGTGCAGTGTGCTCTTGTCTACGTAGTGTGTACCCATCCTAAAAGGATGGAGACTTATCAACAAGAGTGACATTAAAGTATCTACTAAATAGGGATGAATAGAGATAAAATATGGAATTATAGAAGATGCTATTTGTAATTTCAAGACTTTGAAGGCTTTTATAATGATTTTTGGTTATTAGAATGCCAAATTGGCCAAGAGGGGTAAATATGTCAAGGATAGGCATTGTCAAGCATTTATTGGTTTAATTTAAGTGTCTAAATCCCCCCTTTTATTTTAGTGATTCATAAAATTAATAAATTAAATTAAATACAAATCTAAGTGTGTATACATACTTTGTCTTTATCATGGAGATGTGCATGCCCCTTTGTTGATATATGTGGATAAGTGCTAAAGACTTGGAAAAATGAAAGTGCTCAAGTTTCAATTTGAAAAATTAGTGAAGATGATTGAGTTGGAAAATTTGAATTCTACAACCCTCTTAGAGTAATTTGTAATTCTTGAAGATATAAGAACTAATAAAGTGGTTTTCTATACTATAATCAAAACACTTAGCATCACTAAGCTCTCATGCAGATAAATTTATGAACTAAAATTAAAATGTGGGAATCGATACATGAATCATTAAAGTGAAACCAAGACATGGAGTGTCACTTAGCTCAAATTTGGTCCACTTTCAAAATATGAATCATACCACTATAGATAAATCTATATTCAAACTATAAATTATTGAAATTTTGAAAAATAGAAATCTAAAATTTGTAAATTAGTAGCTTGGACATGAATGAATATCATGCTGCATGTACTGTATAAAGTGTTAATTTTATATTTTTAAAATTATTTGAAATCTTATAATTGTATTTACACAAGTGTATCTATGCTCAAGTAACTATAAGAATAGAGTATATAAGCAAGCCAAATGCCCTCATAATTTTAAATTTTTTTTTTTTCATATTATAATCTGTCAAGTCTAAAATTTATTGCTTGTGAAAGCTTAGATATAATCTCATAATGATGCCCCCATTTTGAGATGAGGGATTTACTACAAATCACTTGTCTCAAAATAAAAAGTAAGAGTATTTATGAAATATATAATCATGTAATATAATTTATCATACTTTAATTGTATTGGAATCTTAGAATGTAACATTGAAGAATACAAAGATCTTGTATATTGAATTACATCATGAAATTTGAATATAGCATTCAAGTATTATGTGAAGCATGTAAGGAACTTGAAAGTGTTTGAATATGTATTGTAAACATATTATTTTTGAAAATTAAACATTGAATAACATAGATATAATGTTCATGGTACATATTATGGCACCATAGATATATGTAATAGATACATATTCATGCATGATAATAATCATGGAACATTAACAACTAATAATGAACATGTAATAAAATTAATACAATGCCATGCAAGAAAGCCCAAATGACACATATAAGGGAATTGTAAAATAACATAGAGGTAGAAAGCTTTTGTAAATGTCACATATAAGGACCAAATTATGAATACATGGGGCATTCAATTTTCAAAATAATATATAAGGCTAAAGTTCACACACAAATGGCGTGGCCATTCATTCAAAAAATGGGTGTATATTGAATATACACAAGGCCAAGGGCCATATTAAATAATCAAGAAAGTTGAATCATGTTGTTTAATGAATAAATCATATATGTATTTATTTTCATGTTAGTAGATAACATATTCATCATGACACATGTAAAGTATGAATAAAAATGAGACATTTATTTTATTTATAGATTGACTTGAAAAAGAGGTGGTAGATAGATACAACCTATAAAAGTGTTTGTATATAACTATGAGATGGCCCAAAATAATCAAGGCTATTAGGTAAATGTTTGACCCAACATTGAAACCATGTAAAAGTATGTCTTGGATCACACTTACATACCTTGTGAAAATGCAATGTGTATTGAAATGTGAATTAAATATGATATGTAATTAACATAAAATAGATGACACATGTAAAGGAATTAAACTAGAAAAATGATTGAATGCTTAAATATATTGAATTGTAATTGATCAATTTGAATATAAATAAACTAATATAAATTGATATATAAAAGGGTTAGATAAAATAAAATAAACTTAAAACATCAAGCGATCTATAAAAAATGAGTTTAAAAAGGGTTAATAAATACTTAGATTTAAATTGATTGATCATTGAATGTATAAATTGATCACTGATTTATAAATGATCAAATTGAAATTAGGATTATGTCACCACATAAATCAAAACTTTAAAAGGTAACAAGATTGGAGCACACTAGCAGGATGGTTTCATAATGTATCTATGTCCACTTTTTTATGTTGTCCATGACCATAAAAATGATTTTTTAGTTCAAATATGTGTGGCTACCTAAAAGGTTTTATTAAATCTATGTCAAAACTAAATAGATGTGCAAAAGACCAAAAAATTAAAATATTATTCCTACACAAACACATAAAAGTATATAAAATTAAAATTGGATAAAAAAAATATAAATGGGAATGGATGAACTATCCTCATAAAATCCCTTGTTGATTGAATGTTGCCTACATAGCCTAAAGGGCCTCAAGATGATGTAGTTATCCATTTAAGGAAGATCATATGAATGCAACTACTAAATTAGATAATAATTCTTGATAAGGTATTCCATCAACCTATAATAAACAATGATAGACTTCTCAAATGACTATAAAATTACAACCTAATTCCAATAGGGATAGTCACTCATAAACTAGATACTTTTGAAATCAAAAATATAAATTCCTTATAAGAGAATGCTAGGTCTTTTTTAGATGACCCTCAATGTTATTTCATAGAGAGATATTATTAATGTTTATAATAACCAAAATATTGATATGTACAATAAATCCATAATGAATCATGTCATTTTGAAAATATAGTTGCTAAAGTGTAGGAGTCAAGTCTGCATTTCTAGATAAGTGCATAGTGGGATCATATTTACCTAATATGCACTTATCCTAAGAGGATAGAGGATTATGAAATAAGAGTGACATTAAAGTTTTTGTTGATTAGGGATAAAATAGGGAATTATGTAATATGTTTTTCATATTTTTAAGAATTTGAAGGATTTTATAGAGATTGTGAATTATCAAAATGGTTAATTGTCCAAGCAAGGTAAAGATGTAAAGGCCAAGCATTATCAATCATTTATTGGTTAAATTTTAGTGTTTATAGAAATATTAATTTGAAAAGGGTATTAAAAATATTTATCCTGAAATGATGAGATTAGATGTCCCACACAATGCCCCTTGAATAAATTTATAAGGTTCCCTATCCTATTATAAATCCATAATCATGTGTATAGACTTGTTGTATATAAATATTTTACCTATCTCATCAATATATTTTGTATATGATAGTTATAGAAGACATTAGATGAGTATATATTACACATAAGGAAGACATAAAGTGATCACTAGGCATGAAACATTATTTTAGTTAAAAAAAGAATGAAAGTAATCTAATACATTATACAAATAGAGATTTATTACATTGAATGATAAGATATTTTTTTAACAAAGATAAAAAATAATGATATGAGGTAAATGATAATTTCCATATAATTTGAAAGTTGAAGCACTAAAACCACTATCAAAATGTATAAGGCATTGTGGAACCCATGAATCTGAAGACAAAAAAATCATTATCATCATATTCATTTGTGATATTATTTTTTATGTAACTAATGTATTTTATACATTTGTTTTATTTATTGTTGTGTTTTTATTAGAGATATTATATATGATGATTTCACCCTTAATAGAATTGATTTATACCTTTTAATTTTATGCACACTTTATTTATGTAAATGTTGCAATGATTTTTGTATTACTTCTATGTATACCACTTCATCCTTGATTTTATTGGTTGAAAAATTATTATCTCTTTGATTCATAACCATTTGTCCTTGATTACCAAATTTCAATCATTGATACACAGTAGATGGAATATCTTTCATTGGATGTATCTAAGGTAGATTTGCAAAACATTATATGTTCAAGGAGTGGGTATGATATCAAATAAAGTTATAATTATATTTATTCCCATTATAATAGGAATATAAAAAAATAGAGAGGTTATCTTTTAATTCCATCATATCTAGTTATAACTATAGGACTATAGGATAAATCATCCAAGCTACATCCAAAACTATAAATGAATTTATTAGTGCTTATATTCAAGTTTGAGCCTTGCTAAGAATTATGCCATATTATTATTTTCAATTTATAAATTTTCATATCCATCATATGAACTATCATAAATAATGGTCCATAATATCAATTATCATGTGGAATATGTTCTTCGGTAAACACAATTTTGATAAATATTGATTTCTTTTTTATTGGATCAGTAACTCCAATAAAATTATCATGTGGATGTTGTTTGTAAACCATAAAAATATTTTTATACTTTGGTTTTTCTACTATAGAGATGTTACTATTATCAATTGATATCTCCTTATAATTATATTTTTATGTTGTTATAGTTGAACTTATATATGAAACATATAATTAGATTTTATAATTTTAAATTAAGAATTTTATCTTTTATTTCAAAGTGATACATCTATTTATATATTTTAATTTAAGTCTTGTTAATGTTTTGAAATCTCTGTTTGATATGACACCCACATCTCAAACATAACATGAGATGATCTACTAGTATGGGACTAATCTTTAAGAGAAACTTATAGAGCTAACTAGTTATATTTTAAAATATAGTGCTATTCTACCTAAACTACAATGCATAAAAGGGAAATTTTAAAGGGGAAATGGGAAGAGATAAATATATAAAAGCAAAAGTGGTGATGCATCAGAAAGGAGGTGGGAGGGTTTCTTTCTATATGAACACAATTCTAACTCGTAAATAATAAGGGAAGTAATCACAACAAAGAAAAAAAATGCAAAGAGTAAGGCACAATGCATAAATGGAGTGGTAGAAATAATATTAGACTAAAGAACAAATAAACAAGAGCCACAATAACTTTGTCACTTGTAAGAAATATGTACAATTAAATCTTATTAATATGAGGGCTTAATATATTCATATGTAGAAAAAAAGATATTCATATATAACAAAAACAATAAGGGTTCATATCTAAATTGGAAAATACAATATACTTAGAAATCCCAAGAGATCTACCCTTTGATCAAATGAGAAATTAAAATATATATAAGAATAGATAATAGGAAAGAGAAGGGAAAAAATTCAAAATTACACTACCCGTTACTATAATTGAATGAAATTCTATATTTTTTCCTTATTCTAGTTTCTTTTAGATTTTAGGGCTCAAAAAATATTTTGAAAATTTTCCCATGATGCACATATTTTGTCATGTACTTAGCCTACTCATATTTTGCTTTAGCTACTTCTCATTTAAATGAGAAAGAAGAGGAGATTTTTTGTTTTTGAATATTTAAATCATGGTGGGCTCATGTCACTTCTTATTTTTAATTTAGATATTATATTTTAGTATATGAGATTATGTATTTAAATCATGGGTGATCCTAGTATTAAATTTATCAATTTAAATAATATCATTTTATATTAAAGAATCAGATAAATTTGAGCTAGATTATTTTTCATGAGAAAATTATATTAATAAGTATTAATTTTGATGAAATAATTTGAAAATTTTTGGGAGATTCTAATGGTAGCTTACTTCTACAACATTGATCTAGAAATCTTAGCATCCATTGGGCATATAAGTTAAAAAGCGGTTTAGTTCATTTGGCATGGTTTCCCCACAAATTAGTTTTTTAACCCATAAATTCAAAAGAAAGGGTTTGAGGGAAACAAATCCTAACGAGTTCAAAGGGAAGTGTATTTTTTTAAATCAATGAGTGGAGTCCTTGAAACAATATTTTCTTGTCGTATCTACAACCTTTGATTTCTTTAATGCATGAGCATTTACTTAAATTTTTTCCATCTCTAAATTTTTTTAAAAACATTGAAATTTGTGCCAATTTTTTATTAGGCATATTTTTAGCTCAAGATATATATTTTCCTTGAATTTTCATGTCTTTGGAACTTATATTAATTCTTTTCCACTACTGGAAGCTAGTTGTGTGTTTTTATCTAAGATATCCCTTGGCTAATTAGATGGTTGAAAATTAGTGTAATTGAGTTTAATCCAATGGCCTAAGACATTTTTGAGATATGATGTTCTCAATAATTTAAAAAATAACTCACATTGTTAAAACCTAATAAGATCAACAACGTTAGATATTAGCTAGAGGTTTTACATACCTTTTAAATTATGTTTTTAGGCCTTTAAATATCAATGACTCAAGATGATTCCTTTTATTTGATGGATTGAGAGGATTTTGAATTTTTAAATATTTTAGTGGCCCCTTAATTTGAGCTATTTTATATATCTCAACCATTTTTATTAAATTAATATCTGATGGCTAATGAATAGTGTGATAGATCTTAATCTAATACCCTAATTCATTTTTACCTAATGATTTCATATTGAATTTTTAAAATGTCTCTTTCTCGCCATCTATCCTTTGGCTTACATAACTAAATCTTGGGAAATAAATGGCTTTGACGGGCTCAAAATTATTTCCCTCTAAATATTTTTTCCCATGCAAATATTTAAAATAAATATATTTTTGGCATCCATCACTTTTATTTAGCCAATGATGGTGTTCCCTTTGATGAAAGTCTAAAGGCTCGATATGCTCAATCCTCATCAAATTATCTTGTGTGACGTGTCCATTCCCAAATTTATCTTGTACTCTCCATCTTTCTTGTAAATTTTTAACTCATGGCCCATGAATTTATGTTATGTATTTATCTTTTAATAAATATTTAGGGGATTTATGACTTTAAATATTCCTTTTCCAATCTAACAACTGGGAATATTTCTAATAGATGACATCAACTATTTTTTCAAATAATTAAAACTATTAGAGCTTAGGAATATCAATAATTGGAGGTAATTTTGATATTTTAAAATAAAATGACTTATTACTTTTGAAATCATTTTTATTCATAGTAATTATCATTTTGACCATTAAATCCTGGTTTAATTCTTGATTACAACTATTCAACTTTAATAGAATAATCTGCCATTATAGCTCTCTTAATTTAGGATTTCAATTTATTTCAAAATTTCATCTATATAAAGCTTATTGATTTTGATCATTCCCCTAAAACCATTATTTTATTAAAAAATTCATCCAAAATCAAGAGTTTTGAGCACAAATTCTCCTTCAAATTTGCTTTGTTTGGGCATAGAACACAAGGCTTTGAGCTCAAAATTCCCATTATTCATCTTCTCTAAAATATGTCACTCTAAATAGTTATTCATTATCTCAAATATTTACGAAAATGAAAAAAACATACACTAGTCCAAGTGTAATATGTAAGGTGATGCAAAATGAGTCTTATTATCTATAAATTTAGAAATTATATTCTAAATAATCATGGGTAAACTTGAAAAAAACCCACTAATTAGAATAAAAAAGTAGCTACCTTTTATTAGTATATTAAGCCAAGAAATCAATTTGGTAGTAGAAGTGAACATTTTTAATGAATGAATGAGAGAGAATATGAGATCTCTATAGGATCAACCTCTACTTGATAGTCACTAAATACCTTATAATCATGATTTTGATTTGGCCCAAATGGCTTCCTAGTTTGAGTGACTGGAAGTTTTGGTTCCTCATCATGATCTATTGTACGCATGAGTGGTTTCTTCTTCTTATTATTAGTTTCCAATAATACTAGGAATTTGATAAGGAAGCTCTTTCTTAAATAATTCTCTATGTAACTATCCTAAGAACTAAGTTTCTTTGTATTATTATAACTCAATTCGTTGTCAAATTTATTCTTTGTAGTGTTAGTTTTCTTTAAATTTATAAGCTACTTTTCAATGAAGAGAACACCTTATCCATTTATAAGAAGAGTATAACCATTCTCCATTGGTTTCTCTTGTTAAATAAAGAGAACATGACACTCCTCTTAGAGGAGTACATATCCTTCCTTCAAAAAAAAAGTCCCTTTCTTTTTTAATATCTTTGGGCTCTTTGTGTATTTTATACAATTTGAGTTAATATATAAGTTCCAATTCCTCCTCATCATCATTGCATTCATAAATGAAAAACTCCTCAAGCTTCTTCTCCTCATTTAACTTCCTCTTTCAATATGCATGATCCATCCAAATATTAGGATTTTCATCCTTTATTTGCTTTCTTAGCTCCTCCACCTCATTATATATATATATATATATATATATATATATATATATATATATATATATATATATATATATATATATATATATATATATATATATATATATATATATATATATATATATATATATATATATATATATAATTTTTTATTTTATTTTTTTCTTCTTAACCTTGGTCTTGAACCTTTTTTGGATTTTTAAGGGCTAGGTATAAATCATTAAATCACTTTAGAAGGTTAGTTACTCATGGTCCTATTGAATGGTTATTATATTTTTAAAATATATAAACTCATTTGCAGCTTATATGACCAAGATTATTATCTAATTCATGAAATAATTATGTGATGGTTTGGGGAGGCTTAGGACTTGAATAAAATAGTTTTTTGGGTTATGGGAAACATAAAAATTCTTAGGGTTCAAATGTGCCACAATATATACCATCATTTATAAGATAATTATCAGTCATGAAAATGAGTTCATATTATTATATTAGTGTTGTACCACCTAGAACTTGTATCATTAATTCAATATCAAAATTTAAAGGTTTCAAATAATACAGGTAAGCCATTTTTGATGGAGAACAATATTATATAAGTATCTTTTCTTATGTTTTGGAAAAATTTAAATTGAAATATAACACATTTTTCATGATATCCTTCTTGGTAGTGTTAAAATTATAAATTGTAGATAAAACATCCACCCTCTCTCTAAAATGAAGTTTATCCAAAGATGATATTGAGGAAGAAGCCAGTCCTTTTGACTATTCATGTGCCTTTTAGCGATCAAAATCAAACCATAAATTAAACCTAAGATTTAAAAAAATTAAAATTTTGAAAAATTCATATGAGGGATTGTTTTTTAATTTATTGATATGACTAATTTAATCAATTATCAACCTAGGGCATGTATTTTTTAAGGTGTCATCATTGTATATGAAACACTAGTCTCTTTCAAGGGTTGGCGTGATATAAGGTTACATATAGGGAAACACACTTGCATAAAATATAATAAAACACTTGCATGGAAATTAAATAACATGAAATTGAATAATATAAAAGTAAATAAAAATAAATTTAATCTAATGTTATCTTGGAAGATTGCTCACACTATGTTGATTGAACTTTAAGAACTTAGAAATGATTATGTAAAGAATTAAACATAAAAACAAAGGTATTATGGTCTAATTAGATAATTAAGGATGAATTCACACAATATAAAATTAAATATAAAATAAAAAAGGTATATTTACCATAAATCCTCTCGAATGGGCCTTACCTTGGTTAGAGTTATGTCACAATCCCTTCCTATTGTTACAGCTATCTAATTTAAATAATGTTTTCTTGCATTAATGAACCTATAGCAATGATAATATTACTAAATTAAAATTAAAAAGTTTAAAAATATAATTAAATATTTTATCTTAAAAGTTATTTACTTGCTAATTTTTATCTACTAACCTATGGCTTGTTGTTTGCTCTTTAAATAGAGTGGACAAGTTCTTATTTAAACTTTCCAATTACAATAAAAAAATATAAAATAAATTTTACCTATCAGAAAAATATAGGAGAAACCACCTACACATTTTATGTGATATAATTACATATAATTATTAGGAATCAATATAAAATATGATGTAAGAAGTGAATAATTTGTTCCATGGTTACACCGCTCTAAGACGCACAGTCTAATGGATAAGGAATGATGATGGGGCATTCTAACATTTGACTTTCCAATATATTATAGGGACCACCTTATTCCTTTTACTTTGGAGTAAATTTACTTCAAGCCACTAAATATATATCATAGTCATAACTAGGTGTTAATAGTAAGTGTGATGGGTTATCTTTCAACTGCTATAAGTTAGAATAACTTTTAGAACTATTTTTATGGATTGGAACTATTATTATAAATCTCATTTTGGGTTATTTGTTAATATGTTGGTAAAATTAATCTAGATACAAGTGGATGTAGGTATTATTTTTATGGGTTAGAACTACTATTATTATTCCTTTTACCAACAGAGTAGTTAGGTGATTGAGAATTCACTTAAAAAATTAGATAACTATGAGATTGTCACCAAAATCTCATATCAAAATGTAAATCTTAGGTTTAAATAACATATATATATATATATATATATATATATATATATATATATATATATATATATATATATATATTTAAATCATCTCCCACCAAGTGTGTCTAAATTTTTAGTTTGTTGAAATTTTCACTTAATATGGAACCCACATTTCAAACATAGCATGGGATGGTCTACTAGTGTGAGACTAATATTTTATAGAAACCTCTCGAACATGTTGGTTCAGCTTCCTAATCTAGTGTTATTATACCTAAAATAATATACATAAATTTAAATTTATAAGGGTAAAATAGAAAAGATAGACATAAATTTAAAATTATTGATCCACCAAAAATGAAGTGGGAAGGTCTCCAACCTATATGAGCACATTTTTATCTAGTATATAGGAAGAGGTGTGAACACAATAAATAAAAAAATGGTAATATCAAAGAAAACCCCATAAATTTAGTTGGAATAGAAAGATCAAATATAATGGGTATAAAAAAAAGAGCCACAATAAATTTATTACTTCTACAAAGCATGCATAGTTACATTTTCTTACAATGAGGGCCCAAGTCATTCATACATATAAAAAATAGTGGTGGATTGAATTTGAATTGAATACTTATATAGACATAGAAACCCCATAAGATAAACCCTTTGATAAAATTATAAATTAAATTATATATAATAATATATAAGATAAAAGAGAGGGATATACATTTAAAATTCAACTTTCCATTGTCATAATTGAAAGTAATTGTATACACCTTAAATTGGTCAAGCATCCACAAGTACTATGTGTTTTGTTTCTCTTTCACATTAAGGTATTAGTGATGAATATATCCCTTCTTCACATGGTAATTTTTGGTAATTTGATCCTTCTTATGTCATATCTTCCCTACTTGTTGCACCCTCAGTGGTCTTGAGTCACCTCCACCTAGTCATAGGTGCCCATAACCTATCCTACTTAGTCTTAACTCTATTTATAAGCTGTATTAAAATAATACCATTATCAATATAGTATAAAAATTTGTCACTAGTGTATAATTATGTATCTAGTGTCCAATGATCATTTTCCCCATGTTTTGGGTCCTAATCCTGCCTTGAGCCTTCTCTTATGTTTTTATCCATGTTTTATGACTTGTCAAACAACGAACAAGGTCATACATTTAAATAAAATTTAATTATATATATAGAGCCTCACAAATCATTATACATATAACACTTACTATTTTATCACATAATTATATTAAATAAATAAATATTACAACTCAATACTCTACATACTACTCAACTATTACATTTAGACATTGCATGATTAATCAAAGAAGGGCCTAAGTGAAAGTCATTCTAACATACCATGTACATTGATTATTAACTTTACCTAATGGATAAATAAATTTGATATAATAAACCTATAATTAAGTTTAGTGTAGGCAATGGCTAGGACAAGAGGGGTTCTACTTTGCATGATCATAATATCCCACAACACAGTTTTTTCCTTTCTTTTGCATTTGATCTAGTTATTTTTCATGTGTAGATACTTATTAGTTATTTATAATATATTAAATTAAAATAGTAAAATATGTGATATTTTATAGTATATAACCAAATAAATGTCCCATAAAACTTCCTACAACTTCCTTAAAAGTTTCAGACAACTCCTCCAAGAGGGACACTAACACCATAATTTGACACTAGCACCACATGAAACTACTATTCACATATGTATCCTACTATCTGAATCCATATTTTATATTCAATCATAAAATTAAACATCTCTACCTATTTATCTAGCCTATTTCAGTCTCATGATCCACATAAATACCTATTTTACTCTAGATAAGTGTTCTTTTTCTATTTCCTTTCTATTTTGGGAAGGGTTTGTCAAATCAATTATTTTCAGTTTTCATTCTAGGTTATTTTTATACTAATACCTTTAAAAATATAGGATTTACATACCCTAATTCCTAAAAGGTTAAAACATTTTTGAACCCATCTCACTTTGAATATTGCTTAACACCCTAGTTTTGCTTAGGGTTTACCTTCAATTCTTGTGCACTACATTAGGGTTACAAACATATATTTTTTCCTAATTTTTAGCCAAAAATATCTCATTAAAATTAATCCTATATTAGGGTTTAATTAATTTAATATAATTCAATTTTTTACAAAATAACCCTCATTCAAACCCTAAATCCACATACTAGGTCCCTATATATCCAAATACTAGCAATTAGGGTTTTAATTACAATCCTAATTTCTTATACACATTGGGTTAAATATTTATCATAAGCTACACATATACCTATGTTATATTACATTCTACATCTTGTGTGCTTGTTATTCATTATTTGCATTATCTTATTTGTCAAGCTTTAAATGGCATCCAAGAAGCCACCTACTCCTCATTCAATTGATGAATTTCTAAATTTTTCTCATAATTCTAATAATGAATGTATGAAATTTCAAGATTATAAATTATAACATGATAATTATTTCATTTATAATGATGATGATGATGACTATTTTTTTAATGATGCATGTGAGGATTACCATGAAAATGACAATGAAAATATGGATGAGGATCTACTAAGTACATCTTATTATTTTTTCTCTCCCTCTTCTCTTACACCTCAAAATAAAACTAATAATATAATTCCAAAATAACCTCTTGTTGGTAGTTATTTTTTCTAGTGTGATCCTAGCTTCTCAACTACTTTCACTTCCTCCTTGGTCAAATTAAATCAATATAAGTGCAATACATGAAATCCACTTTTGCATGATTTAAATAAAGTAGACAACAACAATACATCTTATTTAACCTTCTTAGTTAAATTTGAATAATCATTTACCAATGATATTCCATCTTTTACCAATGCACAAACTAAGGTAGACAAAATTATTTTATCACCTTATTTGACATTCTAAGCTCAATTAAATGATTCTTTGAAAAATATTGATAAAGCAAATGTCTCTAACTCTTCTTGTACATGTCATAATATGTAAAATGAAAATATGATTGCTACGTATTCTATCCTTAACTCCAAGATTAAAATTAATAATCATTCATGCACTCCACACATAGATCGTGAATAAACTCATTGCATTGCACACACACGAGATGATACATTGCATAATATTAAAAAGTTAAAATATTCTCTAACTCTCTCTTAGTGAGTGTGCAAATGATACTTCTTATACTCTTAATTCTAAAAGTGAATTAAACTCAAATTTTTATGAACCTTAGAATAATGGTGATAACTATGATTATGGTGAAGAAGACATGGATTCTACACCTTCTAGTTTTCCTCCTACTTCACCTATTTCTCTTATTCAAATAAATGCTAGGTCACATGCTAAAACACACTTATTATTATGTTCATAATTTAAATAAATTAGATTCACATGATAATAAAGTACCTTCTAGTACATTATCATGTGATACTTTGAAAATTAACAAAATAAGAGATACTAATGAATCTCCCTCAACCACCCTTACTATAGTATAATTTATTTCTCAACCTAACATAAATGAGGGTGATAGCTCATTTCCCTCTAAATAAGTCCAAGATATCACACCTCCAAAGGTTACAGAGAACAAATAAATCCTCCCTAAAAAAACTTCCCACTAAAATATACTAATGGCTAAGATAAATAACTAAATTCAATAATTAAGCAAACCTCTTGATAATGCTAATATACCTTCACAAGAGGTGATCTCTTTGATGCATGTTGTGGGTGATTTAAAATAATAAGTACACCATCTAACATTAGAAAGTAAATCGTATCATTCATTGGTGGATTCCAATGCCACTCATAATAATCCCATCTCATGTAGAATTTTGAATGCAACATTGTGATCAAAGTTAAAGATACTAGCATTAGTAAAATTCAATGGACATGGAGATCCATATTTGCATCTCAAATCTTATAGGAAAGCTATGGCACATGTCACTACTAGTTTTATTCTCTTACAATTATTTCCTTAGACTCTATAGGGTCAGGCAATAGAGTGGTTTCATCATTCACTCCCTAATGGTTCACTACACACATATGATGAGTTAGAAGAAGTATTTCTCATGCATTATATTTAGAACAAGGGACCTGAAGCCACATATTAGAGGTTACCTTCACTACACTAGGCCTAATAAAAAATATTAAATGAATACATTCTAAGATTTGAAACATGTATGCATTAATTGATCTATTACCCAATAGATTTATAGGTACAATGTCTTTTTTCTATAGGCATCATTATTCCTCTTAAAGATAAATTGATATATCATACATCCAAATCATTCATAAATCTATGTTACATAGCTATGGGATTAGATAAATAGAGAGGACTAGTTAAGACATATTCAAAGATAGAATTATATTTACATCTCTTGCAATCAAAGCCATCTAACATGGTACAATAACCTACTCCATCCTAATTAAGAAAACATTAGAACATAAACAACCAATAAAAATACTCAATAAGGGGGAAAACCCCACTTCACAGAATAACTCCTATAGTGAGTAGATTAAAAGACACACATAAGAGTTATACAATATTTAGATTGAGATAGGCCTCATGACATCTTGATTACATTATTAGATAGAAATGATCACACGTCTATCTACCAATCATCATCAAGCACGTCATTTGCATAGGGTAAAAAATAAACCATATTGTAATTTTATTAAGATAAATGGACATTCAAAAAATCACTATTATGCACTCCAAGATCACATTAACCATTATGTCAATTGAATCATTATAGCATTCACATAGGGGACATTGAGATCTCAGTCTCCATAGTCTCCTAGATCACACTCCTCTATTATATAGTTATCCCAAGACATTCCCTTTAAGAATCCATTGGTTACTCATCATATGAGCCATGTGGTTTCTAAGAAACCTATTTATGATATATCATGTGTACCATAGATTCAAAAAATATGGAAACTAATTTACAAAGATCATAGCACACTCTTAGTTCACACACTAATTAATATATTTGGAAAAAAAATATTAGATCATAGTCTTAGTTTGCACACTAATTAATATATTTGGAAACAATCACATAGATCTAAACATAGTCTCAATTTGACCACCAATCAATATATTTTAAAAATATCATAAAGCTCAGAGCATAGTTTTGACATGATAACCAATCAAGATCTTTCTTACAAATTCTACACACCTAGCCACTAGAAATGTATCACATATAATTTCCATTCTAGAGTCTACTTCTACATCAACACAACATGAGTAGTATGGTCATTTTTTAATCATGCCATTCAGGTTTGGATAGTGTATATCCTAATTACATGATCTACATGTAGATATCCTAAGTTACACTTTTAAAACCTATATTAATAAATAACATTCCTATTCCATTTCACATGTCTAATTAAACATTTTTAAATAGATAAAAAAAAATTCATTACCATTACTTTGACAAATACAATATACTAGTATAACCATTTAACACAATCAAAAAAATAAACATGTGTAAACATACAATATAACTAGAACAAGATAAAAATATACATATCACCCATATAACAATAACCATACATATATATAAATTATAAAATAGTTTCAATACAAATATTATACATCACTCAATAATATATACATGGCCCGTAGGATTAGCCCCCTCACTCTCACTATCATAGATATCCATACTAGAACTTGAGGACCCACTATCCCTCCATGACCTTGATTGATGATTGTGTCTATTATATCTCTCACAAAACATACCCAGATTGACCATAAAATCCAAATACTCTCATTTTAGATGTATGTAATCATCCACTATCTGACTACTTACCCCACCCAGAGAATTGGGTGCAAGCATGGTCGATCTCTGTAACTCTGCATACACTTCATCCCTATCCATAGCCACTTAACTATACACACTATTAGCTATATTAGATTTATTAAAGAAATTGGTATGAATACCAAAAACATCAGTGGACATCTCCACTAATCCATCATCCACAACATCATCAATAATATGTCATGTTAGTATGTAGAGTAAAACCTTAATGTTAGTATCCATATACTCATCATCACTTGAACTTGCACATACCAACATAATGCATCAAATTTATAACCGAGTAAATAAAAGAACAAATACACAAAATATATAAAAATACAATAATAACTTGCCATCAACAACCCTAAGGGGTTCCACTTCCAATACATCCTAGACAATAATCCCACCTCTCAAAAATAGAGGTGTCCATGTATGGTATCTCCACTAAGATATATAGGCATCAATAGATCCTACATCATCCACATCTAGTATGTTAATCACTAGATCCCACTCTATCAATGGAATTAGGGATAACTCTACAACTATTGGTCTAGGCATACTACCTAGCCTCACTAGAGCCTAAGAACTCCTCAACCAAATCATTAGCACTAGGGGCACATCCTGAGTAACACTAAACTTTCATGTTACTCATTCATATTATAACCTCTCATATACATTGACCCAATGATCATGCATCCAACAACCCACTCAAACCCATCTCAAATGAGCATCATCCTTAGGCCATCCCTCATATCCCTTGTAGGGCCTCTAGATAATGTCTCTAATTGTTAACCTATCTAGCACCTATCAACACTACATAGTGTTCCTCTATGCATGCAAATCATCCTAGTCTACCACTCTAAAAATGGTTATAAGTGGCCCAATCACCTCATAGAGGTAATGATGGTACACTCACTCTTATATGCTCATATGCCTAATAATATAATAGTGTGGAATATCAAATACCTTCACCACACATATCTTGTATAAAATTATATAAATCCTAGTACAAGTGGGATATCATAGTGTGACCCCACGAGTATATAGTACCATTATCCTCTATGTCTTGCATTATCTCACACATCCTATAGGAGATTGATACCCCACTCTTATCCACCACCATAAAAAAATATAATAAAATCACTAATATCTTTTTCAATCGTAGAATATCTACTATGATAATTAGTGACAATAATATATCATTGTGGCTCCTTGTGCAAGGGCACTCAGGTACTTAGCCTAATATTAGATCTGATCCTTTCTCTAGTCCATTTAAGGGCTAGCAATAAGGTTTATAACTCATAGTAAGTATTCATATTCCTATGAAGAATTATTACATTTATAAATAATGATAATGAGTTGGAAAGATTCCCCACCCACTGAGATGTGTGTGTGTGTGTGTGTGTGTGTGTGTGTTTAGGGTTATCAACTATCTACATATCTATCTAAGAGATCCCTATTTATATATAGGGATATTACCCAGAGGCCCCTCTCTCTATATTATATGGTTGGGTTGGGTTGGGTTGGTATATAGAGAGGGAGAGGGGTCCTTAGAGACAGAAAAAATACCTAGTATCTTGTTGTATCACTGGATTACTAGTATTCTCATGTAACATGGCTTTCTACCCAATAATAGGTAACGAAAATATCCTATACACATCCTCCATGGTGACATTCATCTCCCCAGTAGATAACCAAAATGTATAGGTATTTATATCCAACCTTTCACACAGTGCAATCAACAGGTATTTATCACAAGGCATAAAATCTAAGGAGGCCACATGACTCAGACTAGTTCTCTCTACCATGACCATCTCAACCTCTATTAGGGGTAGACCCCATATGTTATACATCATATGACCACTCTAAAACTCTTTCATGCATGCATCAACCTACAAAAATGTACCCAGACCTTACATTAGTAACACAAATTATAAGATCAATATAGACTAATAAGCATAAAAAACTAGTCAATAATAAAAAGCATCACAAACTATGTGTATTAGACACTAGCACTACATACAAGATAATAGGATAGATAATAATGCCATATCTAAGATATTAGTGTCATGTCCTAGGAAGACATTAACACCAATATCAAGACAAAAGTGCCGCATTTCCAAAAAAATGGTCCTAAACTAATATATTTTCAATAAAAATAGTAAAAATGTACTATAAATGACAAAAATAAGATAATGTATAGGCTCCTTATCAAGGTAACCTCCTCCTCGGCCTAGATAAGTGACTTCACCTCCTAATACTGGGTCAAAATTATTCCTCATCTCCTCAACATATTCTCTAGCCCAAAACAAATAATATCAACTCAAATGATTCAAATAAATTTTCAAACTAATCAAAAAACCTATTTAAGTCACATTTATCAAATGCCACCTTACTAAGGTTGACTTGCATGCCAATTTCACCAACTAATACAACCTTCTTGCCAGCATAGTATCTAGAGAGCCATAACTCTGATTTTCAATTTGTTTATTCACATGGGACTTGACCTCAATATGCCTCACCCTATATTGGTTAAACTAATGTCTAATTATATTTAATGTTTCAAAAAAACAAAATTGATATTGCCATAATAAACCTAATATAAACCAAACATCTATCTCATTACCAATTTCAACAATCAACTCCATCCCAATAGAAAATATATTCAAACTTAAAAACAACATTACCCCTAATAATTGCCACCAACACATTTAATCATTACCATGTTTAGTTAGACACCCTTACCTTAATGTTAGTTATCTAACCAATAGGGGAATAAAATACACATAGATTGCTTCAGATATACACATATTTAGACACACAAGTTAACTCAGATACAAATATTTAGACACATAGGTTCTATCAGATACATATATTTAGATGCACAAGTTCACTTAGATATAGATATTTAGACACACAGTTTCACTAATATATAAATATTTAGACACACAAGTTCACTCAAATTCATATATTCAAACACATAGGTTCACTCAAATTAAAATATTAAAGAATAGAGGTCTACTTATATATATATATATATATATATATATATCTGAGTAGACCTTTGTGCTTGAATATATATATATATATATATATATATATATATATATATATATATATATATATATATATATATCTGAGTAAACCTTTGTGCTTGAATATATATATATATATTCAAGCACAAAGGTCTACTTAGATATATATATTCAAGCACATGGGTCTACTTAGATATATAGATGTTTACATATATAAGATTGGTTAAGTTATACAAGTTTACTTAGATATATAGTTTAGCTTAGATATAAAGTCTGACTCAGATATAGAGTTTGATGTAAATATATAGTTTGACTTAGATATTTAGATACACAACTATATTACTCAGATATTAGGATTGGAGGCATGATGCAGAGCACACATCCTTGATATCTATTTCTAAATTACTAGGTTACACTCATATCATCATCAAGATATCAGTAGGATGCCACCAAATTTTCACCAGTTTGGGTCAAATGACTATTTATAGCAATTGATATATAGCCTTACACCAGATCCAATTTACATACTTAGGTTTAGTACACACATTAGAGTGGGGGAAATAAGCCTTGTTTCTCTACATATGTAGTTTACATAATCAAATTAACTACACATATCATAGTGGGGGAAAGAAGTCCTTGTTTCTCCACATATGTAATTTACATACTCAAATTCAGTACACATATTAGAGTAGGGGAAAGTAGACCTTATTTCACCACATATTCAATATACATACTTAGATTCAATCTAGATATCAAGGTAGGGGGAAAAGAGGGTTTTGTTCCTCATAATTTAGTGTGTTATTCAAATCAGTACATAGGACATCCACATTATGGATTTCCTCTACACATATTTCACTCCAACTTCTATCCACTTCTCTGGATAAGAACTGGGCCATGTCCAAAACACATACACATAGGTAAACATAGGTAAATTTTGATCTTTTTCTTTTACTCTAGTACTTTTATTTCATTACATTACTAGAATAAAGCGAGGTAAATAGACACACCTTAATTTGGTCAAACAACCACAAGTACTATGTCTTTTTTTACTATTTCACATGAAGGTCTTAGTGATGAATATAACCCTTGTTTACATGGTCATTTTAGGTAATTTGATCTTTATTATGTTTTATCTTCCTTATTTTTTGCACCCCTAGTGGTCCTAAGTCACCTCTTCCCAGTCACAAGAGACCCTAGCTTATCATGTTTGGTCTTAACTCTATTTTTAGGCCTTAGGACACTAGTGCCATTATCAATATAGTAATTTAATATGGTGCTAGTGTCTAATTATGGATCTAGTGTCTAAAAGTCATTTTCTCACATGTTATGGGTCATAACCCTACCTTGATCCTTCTCTTATGTTTTTTATCCCTCTTTTGTGACTTATCAGCTAATGAGTAAGATATTACATTCAAATCAAATTTAATTATATATAAAGATCCTCACAATTCATTTTACATCTAACACTTACTATTTTGGCACATAATTACATACAACCAATCAATAGTACAACTTGATACTCTACATACTATTGAACTATTACATTTATACATTGCATGCTTGATCAAACAAGGTCCTAAATGAAAGTCATTCTATCATACCATGGGTATTGATTATGCACATTCCTTAAGGGATTACTACATGCGATTTGAAACCCCTAATATTGGGGTTAATGTAGGCAATGACTAGGATAATAGGGGTTTTACTCTACATGATTTTAATATTTCACAACCCAGTTTTTCCCTTTTTTGACATTTGATCTTGTTGTTTTTTAATGTTTACATGTACTCATTAGGGTTTTGGAAGATATTTAGCTAAAATAGTAATACATGTGAGCTTCTATAAGATATAGATTCACCTACAGGTCCCCTAAAACCTCTTGTATCTTCCCTAAAATTTTCATAGAGCTCCTCCAATATGGACACTAATGCAATAATTGGAAACTAGAACCACATGACACTACTATCCACATAAAGGTACTACTGTCTAAATCTATATTTTAGCTATAGTCATAGAACAAACGGTGTTTGCCTATTTCTCTAACCTGTTTCATCCTCCTAATCCATATAAATACCTATTTTACTCTAAATAAGTTATCCTTCTCTATATACTTTATATTTTAGGAAAGGTTTTATCAAATTAGTTATTTCCATTTTTCATTTGAGTTTACTATTATACTCAACCCTTTAACAACATAGGATTTACATACCCTAAGTCCTAAAAGACAAATAGAAATTATGTAATATGTTTCCTTGTTGTAGCTTATTTTAGATTTTTAGTGGCTCAAAACATAAATGTTTTTCCATAATACTCATACTTATTCACATACTTGGCTCAGTCATTTTTTAGTTTGGCTACTTCTCATTTAATAAAACAAAAGCCTTCTATTTTAAAATATTTAAATTGTGGTGAGTTCATGTAACTTATTCTTTTGAATTTGGCTCCCCTATTTTAATATATGATCTTATTTATTTTAATATTAGGTGTGCCCACTATTAAATTTATAAATTTAAATAAATCCATTTTAGGTTATATAATTAGAAAATTTTAATCTAGGCTATTTTCTATAAGAAAACTAGACTAGTGAAAAATTGAGCCTAGTGCGATAATTTTTAAAAATTATAATAAAATCATAATATGCATTAGAATTTATATTCTTAAGAAATGGTGTTGAAGTATCAAACTCCTTTTTTGATGGAAATACAATCATGTTGCATTTAATTAACCAATTTAATACATTTTTTGGAATTTCATTTAATCTTGTAAATTTCCTACACTCTGATTATTGAGGTAACGCAAGCTTCTTAGATGTTGCTTTATAAAATTGGCCTTTTTATTGACATAATCATTATTTTTAAATTCATTATCATTTGTTTTAGCTTTGAAACTTGGATTATTTTAAAAATTTGCATTGATTGGAGCATTTGTCTCATATTAAATCATATTTTCCTCTAAAATCTTGACTTCAAGGGCTTAACCACATGAAAAAGTTCATTGAAATAGAAACAAGTGTTGGAAGATAATTTGAATTTAATAATTGATATTAGAAGCTTGATAAATTTTCTTTGAATATCACTATCTATAGGTTGATAATTTATCTTAGTTACCATGGTCATGAACCTAAGCACATAATCTCTAATGTATTCAATGGATGCTTGTCTAAGTTAATATAATTCCATAACTTTAGTTTTTTGAGAAATAATTATTTAAAAATGAGTAAAAAACTAATCAACTATAGGTTCAAAATAATGTATGGAATGACATGGTAAAATGTATAACCAATCAGGTGTATGGTCTCTTAAGATTCTTGAAAAAAAATTAGTTAAAAATTTATCATAGTGAACAAAGTCTAAGAATGAGCTATAAAATGATCTAATATGTTGAGAAGGATAGAATTTTACATTAAAAAAAAATTGGGAACAAAAAATATAGTTGAAATACGATAAGAAAGTACATCGCAATCCAAAGGGTCTAAAAGTATATCATGAGAAGTGACCTTACACTTAGCTTTTGAGAACCTTTAGAAATTAATTGAAGTTATTGTTCTAAATCATATTATGTATACATCATAATAGTCATTTAATAACTATAGATAGGAATCAAATTTTTTTCATGAAGAAAAAAATGCACTTACAGATACCCACTTACTATGTGATGCTTAGTTTGGGTGTACACACACACACAAGGACCAGATCAAAAACACATTGATAATTAAACATATAACCACATTATCTTTATTAATCATGAGGAAATTAAAAAACAACATATATCAATAATGGAAGGTTTTAGATATAGAATATAGTAATATAACACTTCACTTTGCCAAAATGTCAATGAAGAATAAAACTCACTATATTAAATCCTAGAAATGAAAATCCCCAATAGAATCCCCAAACGATTAATTTTTTTCCATATATAAAAGGAATGGTTTGACCCATGACATTACACATATGGCTCATGTAATTTATAATTCTAATAGAGACTTTATTGGGATCAAAAAATATTTTAAAAGTCATAAAAATGTGTTTTCCACCTACAAGTAGACCTAATCAAGTCTCAAGAACATCAACAATCAAAATAAACATGCAATTTATAATTTTTAGGCCTAAATAGGATTTTATAAGAATTTGGGTGTTTTTAAATTTCATATACCTAATTTAGATCCCCACCATAATTAACATTATGTGCATTCATCTGAGTCTTTCCTAACCTAGTCTAACTTTTAGATGCTGACCAGTACTAAAATGTTTGCAAAGGAGTTCACATTATTCATATTGGGATTCATATCCCACTTTACACTATAAAATATAATGTCAAAACTACTTACCTAGTTGGGATTTCAGTCTTGAAAACCACTATGATTTCCATTTGACTTCATCACAAACCTATCTAGACTACGGGCTATAGATACAATTGCACACTTCACTCAAAACATCTTCCAAACAAATTAGGGTTGTCAACTCAAAAAAACATTACCAAAATTACTAAATTACCACCTATAATCATAACTTTAAGTCCATTTATCAAAGGAAACATCCAAAAAATTAAATTTAATACCTAATCAATATTTGAAAACTTGATTACCACTAAGATCTTCAACTAAATTTGACCATGACCTAATCAAGATATTAAATCCTGATTACAATTGTAGACAAGAATGAACTTATCCAAGGCCTAATTGGAGTTATGAAACTTTATTAACACTACAAAATTTTGATCGAGCCTACAATAATCTAATCAAATTTCTAATTTTTTCATGTTGTTCTTTACAATTGTAATTTTTTATAGGAATTGGTCTACAAGAACCTTGAATCAACTCAACAAATGTTTTAGCTTAAGTGTTAAAATGAAATTTGATGGAAACAATATGAAAATATTACAAGTGTAGAGAACAACATAAAATGGAAACCAATAAAAAAAATATCTAGCAAACCACACTAGAATAAAATGATAAATAAATAAATGAAAACAAACATCAACTTATTTTTGGTTGATGCAAGATAACCTATCTGCCATGGATGTTTCTATATCAAACATCCACAATAATTAAAATGACCATGATGTCTCACTCATGAACCTATTTTGTGATGATCTATAGTTTTACCATGTGTTGAAACATTAAATATATTTATCCAAGTTATATCTTCAGGAAATTACTCATAGTAATCACTAACTCTTGTACTATTTCTAACTCAAATATCTAAAATGGCTCCCAACTCATCTTTGGATTCTCATTGAAATTTCTCTCTCCAATCCTCAAATAAATAATACATGTTTTATCATGTTAGTTCCTCAACATATGTGTATAAATATACCACATTGAAGATAGGTGAAATACCTACTCCATCTAAAAACTCTATCTTATAATCATTAGCTGAGAACTTCCTCAAAATATTTCAAGGACCAATATTCTTCCACTTGAATTTGTTGTACTCACCTTTTATAAATATCTCCTTTCAAAAATATGCCAACAAGTCCCCAAATTCCAAATTCAGTTCTCTCCTTTGTATATCAACATGTTTCTTGTATTTTATAGATATTTCTTCAAGTATTCTCTTTGATGTACATCATGCATAACTTGGGTGTAGTCTTCACCTTCCACACTTATTCTGATCATCTTAGTTTTACTCAGCAACTCACATATGCATGTAGGGATACTCCCATACGCTCTAAAAAGGAATTGATCATTTTATTAGATTGACTAGATCATTTTAAGTTAAATCATCTTGTGATAACATCAAATCCCAATGTTTTTTATTGTCACCAACCAAACATGTCAAAAAATTACCAATAATATGATTCACCACCTTTTTTCCATCTGCTTGAGGGTAATAGGCTGAACTAAAGTCTAATTTGATGTCAAAACTCTTTCATAACATCCTCCAAAATTGCCTAATTTTTGTATCTCTTTACAATACAATAATCCTTGGAAACCCATGCAATCTCATAATTTATTAAAAGAATAGATACACAATATGTGTGGCATCACTAGTCTTATTACATGCTAAATAATGAGCCATCTTAGAAAATATATCCACAATAAAAAAAATATAGAACCATTATCTTGTTGTGTTCTAAAAAATCTAAGATAAAAATTCATTCTTAGAATATCCCATGGTTCATTTATAATGGAAAATAGCTGATATAAACCAACATTCTAAATTTTACCTTTATCATGTTGGAAAAATCTACACTTATGAACAAAATTCATCACATGCATACCCATCTATAGCCCACAATATTTGTCACTCAGCTACACCAAAGTATTTTCATATCTAAATTGACTATAAAGACCTCCAATATGATGTTTTTCAATATATTCTCCCTCAAGGAACCTTGAGATGCACACAACTCTCTCCATTTGAATAAAAAAATATCTTGTATCATATACTATAACTATATAGTTGTCCAAATTATTTAGATTTATGCAAACTATCCATGCATCTTATAAATTCAAGTCTTCCTCATATAACTCCATTGATTTAAACCCAATGACCTCCATGTTGACACCATTCACAAGAAGATATCACTACTCAGGGCATCCATAAATTTATACCCATTTCATGTATCATTTATTTCAAAACAAAAGAATAGATATGAAGAAATTATACCCATTTCATGTATCATTTATTTAGATTGCCTTGGTTTTTTATGAACTATAAAGCATGATTGTCCATATACCAAATGAACTCCTTCAAAAATAATTAATGATGACACTTATTGAGAGCTTATACCATTTCATATAAATCTTGGTTGCAGACCAAATACTTCCTCTTAGCATCATTTAACTTATCACTAAAATAAGCAATGAGATTACCTTCTTGATTAATCATCACTCCTAGAGTTCTTTTATTTGTGTCATAATCAACCTAAAACACTTTTCCAAAATATGGTAAAGCTAACACTAGTTGTTATATCAAATTTATTTTCAAAAATTTAAAGTTACTACTATAGAAATCTACTAAAATTTCTTCTTATCTCCCTTCATAGTATCCATAATTGGTGCATATATGCAACTAAAGTTTGTGATAAACTTTATGCATAAAATTTCCATCCCATGACAAATTTTTTTTTCAAATATACTATTTGTAAAAGGTCAATCCATAATTTCCCTCACTTTCTCAAGGTCCATATTCAACCTATCCTTTGAGATTTCAAATACCAAATATATCAATTTCTCTTACATGAAACTATGCTTCATCAAGTTCACTAGTAATATATCTTCATTCAACTTATCCAAAACCATTTTTAAATGATCCTCTAAATTATTGAAAATAAGAATGTTATCCAAATAAACTATTACAAACTTACCTGTGAAAGGCTTCAACACTTTGTTCATGGGTCTCATGAATGTAATTGAAGAATTTTACAAACTAAATGGCATGACAAAACACTCATATAACCTATAATTTGTCTTGAATGTGGTCTTCCACTCATCACCTTTTCTTATGAAGATTTGATGATACCCTCTCTTCAAATCTATTTTTAGTGAAGTGCATGTCTCCATGGAAATAGTTAATTAAGTCATACATTCTCGTAAATAGAAAATTTTACTTAATGGTGATCTTGTTAATTGCACATGAATCCATACACATCCTCCATTCTCCTCTTTTATTAGGTGTCAAGGTAGCTAGAAGTACACATGGGATCACAATCTCTTGGATTAAACCCTTCATTAACAACTCCTGCACTTGTTACTTGATCTCTTCATTTTTTATTGGAGTTAACCTATATGATACTTTGTTAGGTAAAATTTCTCTTGAAACTAAGTTAATATGATAACTAATTCCCCTGGCAGGTGGTAGTCCCTCAAGAAACTCACTTGTCACAATATCAACATAATATTTCAACATAATCTAAATTTCCATATGAAGATCACTTACCATAGAGGGTATCATAACTTGCAAAAGCTTATAAATTAATCCAAATCAGATCTATTCCTCATTGGCTACCTTCAAAACCTCTTTACTAGTATAGATGCATGAAACATACCCCACTAAATTATTTTGAGTAGGGGCTCAATTCAGCCTAAAAGGAACTAGTTGTGGTGGGTGAATCATTTATTTATGTTTATCATGTGCTTAACAATGATAGGATTTCCCAAGAACTATTATACCTAGGTTTATTGTTAAGAATAATTGTCTTAATGCTAATAATATTTTTCATTGCCCTAGGTATCTAAGTTTTCATTATTTATATACTTAGGATAACCTATTAATAGTTTTCAAAAGTTTATTAAGTGTTCAAGTTCTCTGAGGTTGTGCCTAGAATTCCTATGTTTAACATTCCTTGGCAAGTGGAGAAATGACAACCATCCATGTTTTCCAATCCCACAATCATATGGTCATCAAAACATTCTAAAAGTTTCTAAGTCTTCTAGGCAAGTAGAGAACCAAGATGATGACACATGTCATCATCTTGTTTACTCAGAGTCTACATAGTAAAAGGAATAAAACACTTTAGAGAAAGTGTAGCATTAGGATGATGCCATTTTCCATCATCCCATTCACCTTGAGCCTATGTAAAAATGAAAGATAGTATGATACCCTAAGGAGAGAAAATATCATAGGATTTTTCCAAGTGTCACCAACCCATGGGCCTGAGGTAGTAATAAGCATATAATAAGGTAAATAAATCAACATGAGGTAGTGGGGAGGAAAATATTTTCCATGTGTCTCCAAAACTATGTAAGGGTTTAGAAATGGAATTGTAATGCTTCTAGGAGAAGTGGAAAGTTGACAAGTGTTGGAAAAAGGATGACAAAACACTTATATCCAAGAAGGAAAAGCCACATGGAAGTTGGATTTGAAAAAGGATGGATTAATATAAAGCAAATTTAAAATATGAAAATAGATAAAATCAAAAATTAAGACAAAGTCATTGGAGCCATTAATCCACACGAATTATCTAACTGCATTCAATTCAAAAAATCAAGTGAATCTAGGAAGAAATATATTCAATTGTCCAAGTCAAGGGAAATCACATTTCCATAAAATTAGTAACTAAAAACATGAATTCAAAAACCATTTTACAACAAAACATCCAAATAATTCAATAGAGAGAGAACTTGAGTGTATATCAATGGATTTTGATTCAAATTTATCACCTCCCCCTTTTGCATATTCCATTACAGGGTCTAATCAATATAAAGATATAAATTTTGATGAAATGGATCTCAATTATGATTTCAAACACTACTCAACTATTTGGGAGGAAGTTGACGTATTATATCCCTATATATCTAAGGAGCAAATCTCAAACTTTACACAAAGGTACATGTAAGCCATGGTGGTGATTAAGTCAGTGAACCTACAGAACATAATGACAAAACTAGAAGTAATGCATTTCATCAATCTACTCTATTATTTATTTTAAAATGACCAAATTTATACCAAAATCCTACATTTTTTGTCATCACAACACACCAATAGCCTATGTTAGTGGGCAAGCCTTTGGTAATATTACTGGCTCCCTTCCCCTAAAGCTACTTATGACTTGGTTATAATTGACTAAATATTTGTTTAAATTATACCTCTCCTTTTGTTCTTGTATTTATCATATTCCTTTTATTCACTCTATATATAATCCCACTTTCTTTTTTAAATTGAGTGGATATTGTGGGTAGCTCTATGAAAACTAGATTTTACCTTTTAAATCTGACATTTTACATCTCCCTTACCCATTAAGTCACTATAAGTTCTCATGTTTCTTTTCCTTGAGAAAGTTTTAAAGAGGTATATGGTTGAGAGGTCATTATAAGGGATGTGATCATAGAGTTTTTTATTGATTCACTTATTTTAATAGGTATTTGGGGGATTTTTTGGCCAACCACTTACCATGGAGAGGTTTCCTTCCTAGGTGTCACCTTATCCAAGAATCTAGTTAAACCTAGGGTTATTTCCATAGTCATGGTTGATTTTGGTAGGGCCAATGGTTAGGGCATGGGAATATCTATTTGGGTTAACTTATTCTTGGTATATTATAGATTATTAAAAATATAAAGTGTAACCAAATTCTCAAAATGGGATACATTAGGAGTCCTTATTAATTTTGGAAAGAAAATAATATTTAAATCCATACTAGTAACAATAAAATTGGATGATACAATGGTAGACATTATTTTAGGTAAAATTATAGATATAATTTATACATTAGGCACTAAATAAATAATATAAGAGACTACCTCTTCAATTGTTTGGATTTATTTTAGTGTGAGGCTAACTAGGGTGTCTATTCCTTCTTGCTTTCCCAGACTCAAAGCTTTGGCTTTTCTAGATTATCTTCTTCATCATTTGGTTGTGTCATGACCATATCTTGGTATTATTTATATTAAGGATAATCAACCAAGGATACAACTTGTTTTGGTTCTTCTTATTCTCCTAGATCCATTGTAAACTTTACATCTTTCTCCTCCTCCTCAATATATTTTTATATAATAGGGAAACCAGGTGATGGCCTCTCTTCTAGTTTTCTATCCATAAAAGGAGTAAGGGAGTCCTTTTGATTCCTTTATTATATTAATATAGGTAGAGTGGATGGTGGATGAGATGGTAAAGTGGTCGTGGGAACAATTTTGGTAGGAGGTGGAGATAAAGGTGATGAATTGGAAGGAGTGTAAGTCACAAGGGAGGGGACTTAGGAGATTGGGAAGAGTCAAGGGAAGTTGGAATTGAAGTTAAAAAAATTGTAAAGAATTCAAGGAGGCTCACTTTGGTGACTAAGGTAAGAAGAGGAAAAATATTCATCACAAAACTACTCGTCCTTTAATTAGTTGAGGAAATGGCTGGCCTCTCCATGGTAGTTTTTATGCCCAACACTTATTCATATGAAGTTGTTGAAGTAGAAGGGACTTGAGGACT
Source organism: Torreya grandis (assembly GCA_037957365.1). Classification (NCBI taxonomy): domain Eukaryota; kingdom Viridiplantae; phylum Streptophyta; class Pinopsida; order Cupressales; family Taxaceae; genus Torreya; species Torreya grandis. The sequence continues at coordinate 261,099 of JARHVA010005607.1, read as the reverse complement.
AGGAATTTTTATAAAAATGTCCTCCTTAACTTGAGGATTTTACTCTCTCTCTAACTCCTATATTGATCTAATTACTCTTTTGTGGCTTTTTATTCAAGGGGAAAGAGGTTGATCTAGTGGTTGAGAACCATGTGGTTAAGATAGAGGCCATTATTTACTCCATGCATTTTGGTCCTCTTCCTATGTTTCCTCTAGGTTATATTTTAGGTCATGTTCAAGTATCATAGACACTTTCTCGTATTTGATCTCTATCCAAACATCAAATTTATTTAAGGCATTTAATAAAATCTTATCATGATCATATGCCTGGTGACTATAAGAGACATGCACTTTCTTATTTTTTAAGATAGTTTTGAGATACCCCCTTATTCTCTTCTTGGGGTCCCATGCTCTAAATGGTGACAAATGTAAGTTGTAATATGTTTTATCCTTACCATCTAAAATGAAATGTGGCCTAGTCACATATTAGTGGTGTCCAATGCTGAAAATAGTCTTAAAAGTATTAGGCCAAATGTCTTCAACCTAATTCTTCATCAATACTATTGAAAACTTGATAGGTTATTTATTATTATATAATATTATATGGAAAATGATGTGGACATAATAAAAGAGTTTTTTTGGTTCCCTCCACTTGGATGACAGTTAGATAGGAATACAACCAATAATATACTGCTTTGCTAAGGGTTCATGTTATATTTTTTGATAGTCTGGGCATTGGGATGCCCTGTATTTCTTAGTATATATGAAGATATACCTCATTTATTATTATTTTTATATCATTCCTATACCTATGAATGAACATAAAGGATAATTCCTCTCTGCACCTATTTCTTAAATATTTGATTGATGGTTTCCATTCCTAACCATAAGGATTGTACACAATGGCTATTACCACATCCAAGAAGTTAGAAATCATGTATAAATTGTGGTTATCAGGTATATAATCAAGGTAGAGTATTTGTGCCTTTATTTTTTCACTTATGATCTCCCCCAAGACTACCAATTTGTTAGTTGTCAATAATATATCCAATAGTGGAACCCATTCAATCTGAACATAGGTAATACTTAGTAAACCATAAAACCTATTTAATAATATCAT
>JARHVA010005607.1:250000-255000 GCA_037957365.1 Torreya grandis | reverse complement strand
TTAGCTAAATCCTCTATGAACCACCATGTCTGGTGGGTGAGATTATGGCTCATGATTTTAACTTGCAATTTGGCTCATCATACCCTCTATTTATATTTCAAGTTACTTCTTTACCCCATATATGGATCAGGCATATAATTTTCACATTGTGACATTCACAAAACTAGTTTTTAAATAAATAAGTAAAAAAAAACTCACAAAAATTAACACAAAAATTAAATCAAATTTCAAATGATCATAAAGAGAAATTTTAAAAGAGACTAAATATCAAAAATTCATCACAATTACTTCAAGTCCTAAAGAAATAGAGTAGGACAAAATAGACAAGAAGAAAAAGGGAATGGTAGAGGAGATTCATGATCCACACTCACTTAAGATAATGGATACAATGATAACTAAGTTGAAGAAGAATTAGAATAATGTTTTGGAAGGGTGAATGTGCCCAAGATGTTAGTACTATTTTTATGTTGTAATTTGTTGTAGTGATCTTTTTTTGGTCTCTACAAGCTGATTTGTTTACTTTTGGTTTTAATACCAATTTTTTTTTTTTTTTTTGTTTGTATTGGGGTGGGTTCCCTTAAAGAACCCTCTTTTACCATTAATAAAAAAACTCATCACAATTATGTAATAAAGTGAAATCCAAATGGTCACAATAAAATAATTGAAATTCCAATCAAAGTAATTCAAAACCATTGAAATATTTTTGTAAAATAATTTTTAGATTCAAGAGATCAATAGCATTGGTTTTATAAAACAACTTAAAATGACAACCAAATCAAAATAAAATAGTTCACAACAACCTCTCAAAATTTTCACATTATAGTACTATGTGGCTAAGAAAGCCACCCAAGGGAGAAATAATAATATAATCCTCAATTACCTCCCAGAGGTAAGAGGAAAACATCACTCTCCATATGTCTCCCAAAGGTTCACAAGGATGCATAAGATATAAATCATAAAAGGTTTTTCTTTTGGAAACCACTACAACATGGGTGAAGGAACACATCATTCATAAAGTGACCATAATGCATGAGTATCCCATGGTGCCTAAGGCATTCATGGCGCACGCACCTAAAATAATTAGGTTTTTACCTCATGCAAAGGTTAAAAGTGGGTTTATAAATTATGAGAAGCTCCACTTCTTATCTTGTAACCCAATTCATACCAATATAAACATATCTCTACTCCACCCTTGAACCCCTTAATTTCATCAATACCCAAATACTAAATAAATAATGAAGGTTTACACAACACAATACATTACTACATAATAAAAAAATTTACTTATACATTACATGTTTTCATTTAGTAAAAGTTACATTACCCAACATTTATACAATGGGAGTTGCACACATGTCACTTCAAGAACATATTTACAATAAAAAGAGTATAATAAATATTACTAATACTAATATCTTACTTGTACCACTATATTTACATTCACAAAATTATAGCTTAGCTCAATATCATAATTATTGTATTTACACCACAACATACACATCATAATTACACAACAATGTTGTTTACATAGAGTTGATCCATTATTTATGATGTTTGTTACATGTATAATGATGTGGGGGTTTACACAATAAGTTACAATTATGCATGTACATAAAAAATTACAAAATTTAAGGGTACACATGTTTGGTTTGAGATACATTATTTACATCAGCTCACAATCACAACACAATACAATAGTACATTTTTACTAGCAACACACAAGTATCTAGGTAGCCTCATTAGTCCAACTAATGTAAATTTCATCTAAATGACAATGTTGATAAACATCTACCATTTCTAATATTAAGAAGTAATGATAAGTGGAAATTTTGCACTTAACACCCAGTGCTACAATAATATCTCATGGAAATATACGACTCTATGTCTGATCTTCATAATTATTATAATACCTCTATGGAGAGAAGTATCATGAATTATTATAACCATGTTGGAAGTACACAATATTTTTTCCTTGTTTGTTATGAAATATAACTTAACCAACCATATTGATACTCCCAGACTTCCCAGTGTTGAACCTAGGCTCTAATACCAAAATATTGTGCCCTAATTTTTTTCCCCAAAAGCCATGTAATTTTTTTCTTTGTTAATTTCATTTAATGATTATTAATTATTTTTTATTTGATAGGGTAAATGTTAGGTTTTATAGGGACCTGGAACCACGAGAGTGTGTTACAATAGTTTCAATAGGCCAACTAGGGCTGAAAGGACAAAAATAGAAGAACCAGTACTTAGAATGAAAATAGTAAACAAAAAATAATAAATTGATCTAGGAGGAAGGTCCCTCCTGAGTGTCTTTATCAATAGTAACGTCCTTCATCAAGATGATGTATGGTTCTTAGGGCCTTTAGCCACTTCCCTAAGGAATATCATTTTGGGTCGCTTCTTACCTTTAACCTACAAAGAGATCTATTTAGGGGGGGTCCCAAGGGAGGGTATTTAATGACCTTGGGATATTTCATAATAGGGGATTTTGGGGGCTAATCAGAGTGGACAAAAGTTTGGACAATAGCATTAACAACCCAGTGAAGTTCATTCCAATCCTAGATAAGCTTAGCCAGGCCAAACCCTGCCTATTAAACCCTCAAGTTGAAATTTTCTAGAAACTGATTATTTTTTTCTAATTCCTCCATCACTATGGCCTTACCTTTCCAAGATAAATTTGTAGGAGTCCCAATTTCAATGGGTTTAGGCTTGGTAATAAACAACAATTTGAGAGGCAGGTCATAATGGGGGGATTAGGACAAATTATTTTGGGGGGATCATTCTGAGGGTAGGTGGGATCCCTTGGTAGGGCCCTCTTGGGAGTCCTCCTTGAAAGAGGATCCCTTAGGGGGGACATTATAACCTAAAAGGGTCTGACCATGTTTAGCAACTAGGAAGATAAGGCCTTGATAGAGGATGGGGTTGTATCATTAACTTGGTGGAAAAGAACAATACTTTAATTATGCTTAATTATTAGGTATAATTTCTTATTGAATAAATTTTTATATTATTTACCAAATTTTATCAAGGGAGTGTGACACACACAATTATAAAAACAATTAGGAAATTTATTCAACTCATTATTTTCCACCATAAGGCTTCCCTAAGAAGTGGAATGCAAACACAAAAGAATGAGGTTGAGATCTAAAGTAGTTTAGGAATTCATTTACTTAAGTAATAGGAACAATAAAAAATAATAAGGTAAAAATAATATATGGTCAAGTATAATTATAATTTATTTCTTTAAATGATCACATAATTATTCACACATTACTCGATCAACACATTCAAGCCAAAACAACAATCACTTTAACACAAAGCTACTACTTTAAGTCTCATTAAGGGAGTGTCATGACTAAAAGTGTACAAATCTACTCTTATAAGATAATAATTAAAAGGGTTGACAACAACCACACAATGGTTAGACTCAAAAAAATTTAATTAGTATAACATATTAAGTTAACCCAAAAAATTACATGTAAGCCCAACATGAAGGATGAGAATAACAACCCTAACCTAGCCTAAGAACCTAAAGCCTATGCCCCCACCATAACTTGGGTAGCATAAATATCCACACCATAGAATCAAGGTTTGATGTAGTTTTATTTTCACTTGTGATGGCCTTCTCCACAAGACATCATCATTGAGACTAGGTTGTCACTCTAATCCAACAAGGGACCTAATACACCACTCTAATGAGCTAATAAGATCTCATCATCGAATCAAAATAATGACACATATAAATATCATCAATCACAACTTATAATGTCATGAGGTGTGTTTTCTTACCCAAACACTTCCCACGTAATGTCATAATGAGAGTTAAGCATGACAAGGAACCTATATTATCTTTTTCTAATGAGGTTAATGTCTTAGTAATATTTGACTTACGCTACTAATATAATATTTGTATCAAAATAAATTATCTAATGGTGTCCAAATTTAAGACAAGATAAAATAGGTTAAAAAACCAATGATCAGTAAGGATCACTATCCCATAATAACTAAAAAACTAAGTAAACCATGTGGATGGAACTAGCAAGAAACACATGCATGAAAAATAATGCTAAAATATTTATGCTAAAACAAGTGCTCTAAGGTTATATGTTTAAGCACATGTTCCAATAACACCCTAAGGTTATTTTTTAATTTATCACACTAGGAGGACATCCTAAATGATTAGTTCTCTAAACATTTTCTCCAAGAACATTCTCAAGTTAGTTGATAACACCCACATAAAGGACATCCTAAGGGTTAGTATGTTAATCTTGTGCACACTCTCTAAGATGCCTAAATATCTTTGGTGATCCCATCACACATAGAATCTAGGTTTGATGTAGTTCACCCATTCCTAAATTTCTGTTGATTAGATAGGAAGTTAATTAGCCTTCACCAGTCAACATGGGCGAAATAGGTTACCTTTGTAGATAACTCCCAAACCACTAATTGGTTTATACGTAAATAAGTAACACAAACACATCTAATCAAATCATAAGTATGTGCATAATAAGTCTAATCTTGAGTGATAAACCAAGACTCATTCTAGGATTATAATCCAAAATAACTTCTAAAAGGCTCGATCTTAGGTCTACCCATAGACAACTAAAGCCAAACATAAACACATGCATTTATGGGTCAAAATTTAAACCAAGGTACCAAGCATGTAAGGTTAAAAAAATAGTGTAGGTTAGTCACAACCCAAATTATAAATTTAAAAAGGAACTAAAATAACCATTGCAATAAAATACCCTTCTAAATGAGACAAAACACACTAATTTTCACACTAATAATCATGTGCAAAATTACCTCTAGTTTAAATTTCATAGAAGAGGATAATTTTTCTTTTCGTGGTAACCAATTATATAGGGTTTAAATATTATGTTCAAGGCAACAAATTATTTTTATTGTTAGAAAGACAATGATTTAGTCTACGATTCCATATCAACTTTAACTAATAAAAATTGCTTCAAATTTCTAAAATAAATTAGTTGCAGAAT